>CABHPH010104329.1:0-24967 GCA_902168325.1 Peromyscus nudipes
TTTTTCTTTCTCTTTTATCATCATCAAGCAGGACCTATATGATTACTGGTATTGAATTTTATTGAATATTGAAGGTTAGAGTGTATAACCTTTCATTAATGTGTCTATATGTCACAAATATAGGTTTTAAATTAAATTATATCAATACAATTACAATTACATTGTATTCATATAATGTAAAGCATATAATAATATCATACGTATTGAAGCACATGAATCTGAAAAAGGTGCCCATAACTTAAATGGACAACTCAGTGACCACCACTCAGCTCTGAAAAAGCCAGAAGTTTCCTGATATTTCCAATGGGTCACAGTCTGCTTTTCTACACACAAAGAAAATATTGGTCTAACTTCCATCACTGCTATTTGCTGTGTTATTTGAAACTTTCTTTTGATGAGTCACCTACAGAGTCATCCACTCAAAATTACATGTTGTGAGATTATTTCTGCATGTTGGGTAGCCATATGTCACTCATTTTCATTGTACTAGCTGAGGAGATTACTCAGTGAGAAAAAGCATGAGGACCTGAATTGAGATCGACAGCACCCACACACAAGGAACGTCAGTAAACCAGTTACACCAGTAAGGGTGTGTTGACAGAAAGATTACTGCTGCTTTCTGGACATTGATAACAACCCATAAAATGGTAGGTTCTGGGTTCTATGAGAGACCCTGTCTCATAGAAATGAGATGGAGAATAATAGAGCAGGGCTATAGATGTCATCCACTGGCCTATTCATGGGAATGAACAAATAAATTCACTCATGTACACACCTATACATACAACACTCACAGACAATTCAATGCAATACACTATTGCATTGCATATTTATTTCCCAATATATTTATCAAGTCCACTCAACATGGATTTTGGGTTTGGTTTATTTGTTTGCACTTTCTGTTTTATTTTTAGTCTCAGGTATTAATAAATAACACTATCATTTCCTCCTTGTTCCTGTCTCTTAGCATATATAAGAATGCAATTATTTTTTTTAAATACTACATCATAAATTTACTTATTTATTTTACATCCTGGCCACAGTTTCCCCTTCCTCTTCTCTTCCCAGTCCCTCTTCAAAAATCCACCCTCTCTGTTACCACCCCCAAAACACTCCTTTTCTGTTTAGGAAATGACATGTCTTCCATAATTAACAACATAACATGGCATATCAAGTTACAGTAAGACCAAGCACCTCCCCATGTATTAAGGCTGGACAAAGCAACCCAGTATGGGAATGTAATAATTTTTAATGTTATTTTAGTGAGTACAATCACCATTCAATTATATGCATATATAATCAATGCTAATGAAATGTGTTGAGTAATTTGCAAGGTAGCACTCCAATTTAATGTTTCCTGTTAGCTTCTGTGAGCACTTGTTCTCCTCTCTTAGTAACATAAGTGTGCACATGTATCCTTAGGTCAATCAAATACATGCTGGAGTCCATTATAGTATACTCTGTATTTATAGGATTTTGTTAAGTGTCCAGTGGTTATTAACATTGGAAATATTGTATTATTCATAAATAGTTGCTTGAGTCTCTTCTTCTGCTTTACATTGTGTTGTCTTTTTATGGAGTGTAGCACATTCAAGAACCAAAAACCAAACCAAAACCAAACTGAACAAACAAGCAAGACCATTATTACATATGTTCCTGTATATATCACAACTAGCGTGTTTTCTCATGATATGTTTCTTGATTTTATCTTTGAGTTGGTGTACTGATTTTCTTAAACTTTTATAATCAAATTTAGCCATATTTCTTTCAATGCTAGTTGTTTTTACATTGTATTTAAGAAGTCATCACCAACTCTGAGGTAACTGCTATTGTATTCTGTTTTTTTTCTAGAAACACTGCTCTTCTGCTTGTCACATTTAAATATGCAATATATTTGGAATTACACTGCTTTTCAGACCTCTTCTATTTCAAATAATAGATTCTCCTAATACCTTCTCTTTGTCTAACAGGAAACCATTCACCAGGGGCTATACAGACTCCTCCATTAACCAAGAATCTATAACTTAGAAGCTTTATTTCACAGTTTCATGACTTCTAGGAAATTTCTATAATATGTGATTCAAAAATATAACCTCTGTGGCTGTTGTGAAGGGAGAATCATGGAACGTGTGTGTGTGTGTGTGTGTGTGTGTGTGTGTGTGTGTGTGTCTGTGCCTATGTGTGCACAATCACTTTTTTTTCCTCTTGGATTTTAAAATCACAGCAATTATTCTTTGAATAACACATTATTAAGGGGATTTGTTTTGAACTGGTCTTTAATCATTGCATTTACTAGAGTCTTTATGAAGGTCACAAAAATAAATGAGTGAGACCTGGTGCTTTTTTTAAACTGACAGTACTGTCATGTGATTGGGGGTGGTTGGGGCCCTGCTTGTTCAATTTAATGATAGAGACCAAAAGTTCTGTTGGCAATAAAAATAATCTTTGTAGAATCACCCAGTCAGTTGGAGTGCTATAAAGGAGCTGTTGTCAATAAAAACTGTAATTATTACTATGGTTTTGTTCCCTTTCTGTGGTAATTAGTTATTATCATTATTTATTACTTCATTTTATGGTTATTGCTTGCAATTTCAGAGTTTAAATACTGAAAGCATAAACAGTGTTAATTTAATTACAGTGCTGAAATTCTGAAAACTCCCATGTGGTGTTAAGATTATTAATAAGTATATTTCAAATGGATATTCTAATTACATTTTGCATTTTGCCAGATTTCTTGTTCATCATAATTTTGAACAAATTGTTATGTTTTGTCATTTGAAAATTGTCATGCAAAAATAAATGTCATTTCATGGAGCTGTGTTTAGGCATACACCATGAATTTTGTAGTTCACAGAGAAAACAATACAGTGATTAAGCAAGTAATTCTACATAAGTTTTATATATTATTAAAGGCATCTTCAAACCTTAAAAACCTTTGAGGGGACAGAGAGATTGCTCAGTGGTTTAGAGCGCTTACTGTTCTTCCAAAAGATCAGGTTCAGTTTCCAAAAACCACAAGGGTGCTCATAACCCTGTATCTTCACCACTTCTGGTCTTCTAAGGCAATTGCACTCATTTGCACAAACTCTCACACAGGTACAGACACATAATTTAAAGTAAAAGAAATAGTTTTTTTAAAAAAATGATGCTTCACACAATATAAAACTGTGAAAACAGGTGATATTTATTGTTATTTCCATTTGTTTCATTTAATTTATTTTTTAATTACTATTTTGTATGTATAGATGTTTTGTCTGCACATACATCTGTACAATGTGTGCATAACTGGTGCCCTTGGAGGCTATAAAAGGATATCCGATTCCCTAGAACTGGAGTTATAGATGTTTGTGAGCTGTCATGGAGGTGCTGAGAATTGAATCTCAGTCCTCTGGAAAAGCAGTCAATGTTTTCAACTGCTGAGTTGTCCTCTTCCTCTCCATCATTTGTTTAATTTTTATTTATATAAAATAGAGAATTTATAAAATTTAATATAAAGTGGTATACAATTTGATCAGTAACCACCATCATTCTTACTAATTATCTTTGATGTTGTATTTTAAATCCAATGTACACTTTAACCACACATCAGTGATTAGCATCATCAGAATATGGTGGAAAACTAATCTCACCGGTGTAATTAGACTTTATTTACTGCATAGAAAAAAGTGTCAAATAAGAAT
The DNA here is from genome assembly GCA_902168325.1 of Peromyscus nudipes. Taxonomy (NCBI): domain Eukaryota; kingdom Metazoa; phylum Chordata; class Mammalia; order Rodentia; family Cricetidae; genus Peromyscus; species Peromyscus nudipes. The sequence continues at coordinate 3,681 of CABHPH010104329.1, forward strand.
TAGGTTATATTGGCAGAGTACTTTTTACAACTTAATTGTAGCTTGAGCTGTAGACAAATTTCTAAACAGTCTTATTAATAGAAAACACAGAGTCAGATATAGGGGTGAAAACCTGAGAGAGATCAGAGGAATAGGAACAACCACATGCTAAACTCACCTCACAAACTCTGCAGCTTCCTGTCTACCCAAGCCTATGCGCCTTGCTATTCTGCCATCTGATTTGCTATCTCTCTCCAGCTACATCACTCCCTCTTCCTGCCCAGCTCTGTCACTTCCTGTCTGTCTGTACAGACCTTCAGATAACTAGTGTTGGAATTTAAGGTGAGTGCCACCACACATGGCTCTGTTCCCAGTGTAGCCTTGAACTCACATAGATCCAGACAGATCCCTGCCTCCCAAGTGATAATATTAAAGGTGTGTGCTAACATTGCATGACTTTTGTGTTTACTTATAATGGCAGCCTTTTTCCTTTGATCTCCAGGCAAGCTTTATTTATTTATTAGAACACAAAATATCACCACATTGAGCATTAACAGCAAAAGCTTATGAGTAATGAGATAATACTCTCTTGCAGCAAGATCCTTGGGGTGATCAGAGGTCATGACTCTTATGACAAATAGGGCAATTCCCATTAGGCACAAACATATGCTAATACTTCTACATACACCTACAGAGGCCAGTGCACTGGGGTTTTCAGGATTGCAAAAAGGAGTGTTGTAAAACTTTAGAAAAGAATGTTATGCATCTAAATGTGTTCTGTGAACTGCTTGGTAGAAACTGAGGAGAGATTTTGCAATGGAAAGGAAGACATTGGGACATATCTAAAGATGATAAAAGACTAAGTGAGGAAAAAAGGAGCTGGTCACATTTTACTGAGGCCATGTAGAGCTCTGACCCTGGAATAACCCTTTAGAAACATGCCCCATTTAGGGGTACATCAAACTTAGAACTAAAAGTAGAACAGTCACATATAGGTGGTTGTTGATAAGAGGGCAACATTTGGGAGGCAAAATCCAGGGAGGGATTCTCTCTGTTACTGGTAGCCAGTAGTTTGGGAAAGTGAAAAACCTGAGTGCCTAAACCCAAGTAGCATATGATAGCATCTATCCAGATTAGTAGGATGCTAGATGTGTCGCAAAGCTGTGGAAGGCAATGTTAGATAAACAGGAATAGTCCATGAACTTAACACCAAGTCAACCAAATACAGACCAGACTGGTTCTGTGAGGCTTCTTTTGATGAGAACTCTGGAATACAAGACAAAGAGAAGCCAGGTATAATTTTGTGTGGTCATTAGAGAAACTACATAGAAAAAATAGGCCATAAAACTAAAAGAAGGAACTATTGCATTAAACATGATACATCTGTTCTACTGTTATGTGTTATCTACATTAAATAAAATCAAGAAGATAAAAGGTATTTACCCTCTCTTTTCCATACCAGCCAAGGTGTGAACACAGTTTAAAAGCTTACCAACAGACATATGGATATTTATAATAAATAAATATTCACATGTGCTGTGGATATTGCTCTGTATAAATAAAATGCTGATTTGTCAGTAGCCAGGCAGGAAGTATAGTGTAGGCTGGATAAGGAGAGAGGAGAATTCTGGGAAGTGAAAAGCTGTGTTAGGAGACACTGCCAGCCGCCACCATGAGAAGCAAGATGTAAGGTACCACTAAGCCACAAGACACGTGGCAACTTATAGATTAATAGAAATGGGTTAATTTAAGATATAAGAATAGACAACAAGAAGCCTGAGCCATTAAGCCAAACAGTTTAAATAATATAAGTGTCTGTGTGTTTATTTTGGTCTGATTGGCTGTGGGTCTGAGCAGGACTGGAGAAAACTCCAGCTACATACATGTAGGCATATGTGTACGTAAATAGACATTCATACATAGATATCCATAAAGTATAATACTGTCCTTGCTTCAACAGAAAATAAAAGCAATGTCTCCAAATATTTGGATGGATCTGAAGAATGTTATGCTATTATACTCTGTGTCAAATTAGTCAGACATTGACAAATCAATGCTTGTATTTAGGACCTAAAATAGTCCACATACAGAAATTTTAAAATTCTGATCAATGTTGTAGCAAGGCATCAGTATCATTGAAGCTTCGCAAACAAAATTTCCATATAGACTAACAGGGTCAATGAATCTAATTTTGTAAGTTATTGAACAAATAAGCTAGCTTGTAATTGCTTATGGACATCAGATATATACCTCACACATACACAATATGTAAATCGCCATGTATATGTATATATATGATATGTAAGTGAACATAATCATGCCTTTCATTTTTATATAAAATATATGAACCAACAATACATATACTTTATTTTCCTTGCCTCCACTCCTCCCCGCTCTTTCCCAACTCCCCTCTCCCCCAGATACACTCCCCCTCTGTTTCTTAAGCACTAAGTAAATAAAGTATGAAATTCTTAACATCAGAACCCAAATGTTAGTTGTATAAATGTTTCGCATTAATTCTTTCAACTCTAATGCAAGTTTGAAAGTATTTTCCACTTAAAAATTAAAGTTGGAGGATAGTCTGGAGAAATGAGCTGTACAGAGTGCTTGCTGCTATTCCTGAGGACTCATGTTCAGTTCCTAGAACCAAGCTCACAACTGTCTGTAACTCCTGCTCCAGGGGACGGAAATTCTTTTCTGTCCTCCAGAGATATCTGCACTTACATGTAGAAATGTAGGCACACACGCATACACACAAACACACACAAACACACGCGCGCACACACACACACACACTTGACAAAGACAAAATCTTTTTAAAATATCCGACATTATAGCATTAAAAGTAAATTCCAAATATTAGATATGACTTCATGTCATTGAATGAAAGATAAATACTTGAGCCTATGAAATAGCTTAGCAGGTAGAGTAGATTACTGCTTAGTCTAGTGACCTGAGTTCAATCCCTCAGACCTATATAGTAGAGAAGGAAAACCAGCTCCCTCAGGTTGTCCTCTGACCTCCACAGAAAGACCATAGCATAAAACACACACACACATACACATGCATGTGCATATATATCAATGAACATGTATACACTATACTCAGGATAAGCAATAGATATATTTCAAAATATATAAATACCTTTAATCCCCTGATATTATAAAACTATTGATAACTTACTTGATTACTTGATATTCTTTCAGAGTGTTTTATTTCTTTGTGATAGACACTATGTAATAGGCCATAGAATTTGTACCAATCAATAAAATCTTAACATAAAAAAAATACCTTCCAGTTCTGGTTTTTATTGGCTTTCTCTGGTCATGAGGCCATTAGATCTCCGGCAAGCATACTCTTCTTTAACGAGTCAAGTGTAGCACTTGAAAGTCACCTACAAGACTATGTAATAATAAAAATAGTTTTGCAAACAAGAAACAACTGAGAGTCTTTTTAATAATGTACTATCAAATAGATATAAATCCCATTAGTACAGTTTTAAAGGCATGAAAATTATCTAACTAGGAAAATAAAATCAGCTGGTACATGATGAAGTATGTACAAGGAATTTCAGAAACACCTGCTTTGGAAAAAATTTAAACAGAAGACATGTCATTCATCCTACTAACATGTATGTAGCCTGTAACACTTACCATGTCATTGAGACAATTTATATCATCTGAAAGAATGATACTGATATTATCTGTTAAGATTAATTCATAATATATTTTACACTATTAACTATACAGTGATCCTTTAATTTGATCAAGTTTGTATTTGAGGTCAATTATGTTTTTAAGATAAATTTTGCTAATATTATTACAGTTGCAATGGAACTCTTGCAAAGTCATAGCTTGCTAAATATAATTTACCTTCCCTCTTTCTGTGGAATGCCCTTCCAGTCTGGCTTGTAAGCGCACAGCGTCTTATATTCTGTAAACATTTGTGCAATGCCCGCAGTTTCTCACTCAGACTCAAGCAATAAAAGTCTTCCAATCATTTGCAGTAAAACAACCTAATAAATGTCATACTGGAGTAATAATTTTTCATTTGTTTATTCTCTACAGTTTGGGCCACACTGAGCTGGGAACCCTGCAGTGAAATGGATTCTGAGATGAGTGGTCCTGTCTGTCTTGGCTCCTGACTTTCCATTCAATAACTGCAGCATGAGGCTCTTGTAAGTTCAGGGTGCCAAAGGAAGAAAGATAAAATATCATTGAGATATTCTTTGATAGATTAAATATAAACATGACACTTCTAACTAGCAAAATGCTAATCTGTCCAGATGGCATTTGGAGGTGACAAAACCCAACACTGATTCTCTTCTCTCCTATCACAATAATGGGAGTCCTTAGATGATTTCTCAACTTGGCTCAAAACACATTTGGCATGAGCCAGGTTATATTTAATGGAAAGTGAGAAGCTTTTTCTTACTTCTGGGTTTCCAGTTGGACATTTCTAATATTATCTCTGCATACCAGAAGCAACGATTATTGAATGAATTTTGGATGTGTTAGTATTTAATAATATATAAGAAGTGTTCAATGAAGTACTTGTGCACTACTTCTCAATTGGCACAGAAAACATGCTCCTGTTTTGATGTTCCATATCTGCCATCAAAATAACTCTGTTTTCAGGATTCAGTGGGGCACTGAGTTCTACAAGTTCCCTAAACTGAAGATTCAACATGTCATGACAGCTGAGGAAACTATTAAAATCTGCATCACTTGGCTTGAGAAAAATGGTACACATTCCTTTCTCCCATCTCAAGAGAAACTATAGACAAAGTTGAAACTGCAAATTCTCTTCGAAATGACTATTGTATTGATCTCTTCATTCCTCAGCAGAGTATTAAAACGTTCCTCTAGTCCAGAAAGGAGGAGAGGGTTTTGTTGTTCCTTTTCTTGTCTTACTTAGTTTAGACTATAAATCAGCTGACTGTAAGACATCCAGATAATATAGCTTGGTATAGAAAACAGGAAAATATAGAGCAGAGGTAAACATCACCACTCACATATTGATTCATAGTGGTACAGTTGAATAAGCTCTGAATGTAGGGTGAACCTCTGAAGGTATAGCAGCTTTCCTTAAGAGAACACGCAGTATAAAATACAAAATCTTAATATCTCCCAAATAGACCACCTCCATTACCAATCTGTCATTGTTTGAAATTTCTTATGGATGCAAAAACAGTGTTTATTCAGGTACCATATTTTGCCCTTTGGGTATGTGTATCAACTATTATTCTCATTGTCCACACAATTGACAAGGAACTTAAGAAAAGAAAGATAGCTTGACTTACAATCTGAAGCTACTTTGTTCTTCATGGCAGTGAAGTCATGGTAGGTAGCAGGAGCATCGGCTGGTCACATTATAGGTGCAGTGAGAAAGCAGAGAAAAGTGTCAGGCTATGAAATGTCAAGTACCGCCTTCACGGACACACTTCAGCAGTAAATTTACACCCCTTAAAAGTTCAGTAACCTTGCCTAACAGAGCAACTACCTGGAGACCACATGTTCAAATATACTAGCCTATGGGATATTCTACTCAATTCACAAATATAAGTAAAGACCTATAATTTATAAATCAACTCATTAATCTATTGAGATTGCATCACATTTTAAGTGTTAATAAGTACTTTTTATACTTGGAGTTCTAGTTCATATTTTAAATATATGTGATTCATATATTAGTTGTTAGATAAGTATAGCCCCAGCATTACATTTCTGCATACTTTTTGCTAATTTAAAAACAATGTCATGATAAAGAGATTAAAAAAATTACATCAAACATATCTTCATTTTCATACTTATTCCTTGCTCATATAAAGTATTATCACTATTTGTTCCCTGTTTTTGTCCTCAATGAATATATTTTATAAATTTGTACAAATACTCTCCCAGTGCATTCTCATATAGAAAATAATACTCACGGACTAGTGGTGCTCAGCCTAGAGAAGAGAAGCTCCTTTCTATAAAGAGTGACAGTCAATGCAAAGGCTTCTATCTGACCAAGATCCCGAGAATAACACAATGCTGAATGCTTGGTTTTTAATGGGGACACTTGTATCAGCATCCCTCCCCCTGCCTTTTCAATGGTCATGGAGCATCCTAGATGGAAGCCAAGGGAATTTAAGGGCTGTGGAGGATTTAGGAATCAGAGATTAGAAGAGTCTCATTAAAGATGGCCATGAAGATAACATTCATGCTTCAGTGGTAGACACATAGCAATTATGGATGCCTGCACACAATTAGGCTCTCCAACTTCCAGCCACTAATAGAGAAATGCCTATGAGGATCAATTCTTTCCTTAGGAGACAATGACTCTTTTGGTTGCAGGAAGGTGTGTCATTTTCTTGAATGGTGTAGCTACTGGGGACCAATTAGGTAAAAGGGGTCTAAGGTAAGGAATGGGGAAGCCTGAGCACAGTGGGAAATGACTGCAATCACAATATATCCTGTATATAGATGAAATGTTGCACAACAAAGAAAAAAGAAAAAAAAACCCTTCTAAAATTATACCTTTATTATTTATTGTTTATATTTGTTTTCACTTTTTATAAAAGTTATTATAAAATGAACTTGCAAATAAAAAAAGGACCACATACTGAAATGAACAAGACCCAAAGTCTATACATTTCAGTGTAATTCTATATAGTTAGATTTCACATTCACAATGAAAGTTGTGAAGCTTCTCAGTCAAGTAGATTTGTTTTTTGTTTTTGTTTTTTGAGACAGGGTTTCTCTGTGTAGCTTTGCGCCTTTCCTGGATCTTGCTCTGTGGACCAGGCTGGCCTCGAACTCACAAAGATCCTCCTGCCTCTGCCTCCCAAGTGCTGGGATTAAAGGCATGCGTCACCACCACCTGGCCAAGTATATCTTATACACTTATCTACTACTCAAACCAAAAAATCCATGACAGAATAAGTACCAGAAAAATAACTAGATTTATATCCTCTTTCATAACTCATTTCTATTACCTACATTCAGTCTCTCTTCATGCCCCAATATTTAGCCTTTTTTGTTGTCTTTTCTTTATACTCTATACCCAAATGTACATTTGTTTACATGTAATACAACAAATACTTGCTCATCTGTGCATACACAAAAATGTTTGTTGTAAAAGACCTCTCAAAACAATTAAGAAATATTTATATAAATTAGTTTCCTTTAACTATATTGAGTTATTTGATGTGGCAACAAAGCATGTTTTGTCTTTAAATGCAAACTATGGAAGGTTAAAAATGAATGGAACATTTTACTCTTATAAGACTATGTTTACTATACAGTATAACCATGTATAATACATGCATTTATGTATATATTATCGGAAGTGAACACATACAACATGGAGTACATACACAATATATAAGACAACATATAACTTTTTTCATCTTCATGGGAATGGGTTTAGACATATACATTTATGACTCAATTTATGTAGTTAGCACCTTCTTGTTGTAGATAATGGGGGTAATGGGGCTGTTCTTTCAATACTCTATAATAAGGAAATTTTTACATAAGAAAATAGATATGCATTACTTTCATACAGATGAATATGATATTTATAACATTTTGGTTGAGGAGAGGTGAATTAATCTTTAGAACTTGAGTGTGAGTACACAATAGAGACCATTAACACAGACTGCTCTAATATGATGATAGACAGCTACATGTAGTGAACTAGGTATTGGATCATCCCAGAATTCAGAGAAAATAAATCCAGTAACAAAATGACCAAACTAGCCTACAAGATCATAGAAGGTCTAGAATTAACACACGGAGATTGAATGTGTTTTTACATTTGCTTAATAGGAGAGGACACTGAAAAGGGTGGTAAGTGATACCTTTTGAACTCTGCTGTCCTTTGAGCAGTAATGAGTTTGATCAGGCTAACATTTTTAATGACCATTTCATAATATTACAAATTTAATATTTGACACCTGAAATAAACATTGATGACCAATAAAAGAAATTAGTTCCAAACAGGAAAAATCATTTTAAGAAATTAAAAAGAGTAAAGGGGCTCTCCTAATTTGTGTTTCTATTGCTGTGATAAACACCATGACATACATTAACTTTGTCAAGAAAAGATTTATTTGGTACATTATAATCCATTACTGAGGGGGGTCAAGGCAGGAAACGAAGGCAGATTCCTGGAGGCAGGAGCTGAAGCAGAAGCCACAGAGAAGTGCTATTTATTGGCTCATTCCTTCTGGCTTGTTCAGCTTGCTTTCTTGTACAACTCAGGACCATCTGCCCAGGGATAAAACCACCCACAGTGGACTGAGCCCTTTCACATCAATTATTAATCAATAAAATGTCCTACAGACATGTCTAGTTCCTCAACTGAGTATTTCTCTCCCTAGGGACTTTAAGTTGGCCAAGGCTAACTAAGCAGCCCATGAGTACTTTAAAACAGACACCAAAGCTAGGTTACTCTTATGGAAAGGCTGAGTGTGGTTATACCCCTAAAAGGTTAACACTCTCTCTGGGAGTTTCCCTTCTGGAGAAAAAAATCTTCTAAATCTACATGTGCCCTTAAGGTTAAACTGCATCTGAGATATTTAAGTAAGCTATTATTTAGAGAAATCTTCAAAATAGAATCTTTCTTGAAGGTACACTATATGTTACAAAAATATTTTAACTGTCTCTTTACAGTTGTACCATGTAATAATACCGTCTATAAAAAGTATTCCTGTGCAAAACTTAGAAATACGGGGGAGGATGTATTGTTTAACCAGATGTTACAAAGTTAAGGCACTAACACAAATAATTTTATTGACTTTTTACTAAGGTACTTATCTATACACTCTTATGTCGGTTTCCAAATTTATTGTATTCTGAATTCCAGTAAGAACCTACCAATTAACAATAATTTATAATGTAAATAAAGAATCATGGTTGAATTTAAATAAAGTTTTAGCTTCATAAAGCAACTCTAATGAAAATTTTCTCTCTTTCTTTCTTCTGTTTGTATGTAGCGGTGAATGCCTGTCAAAGCCTACATATGGAAACCAGATAAAACTTTTTATGCAATGACTTCTCTCCCTGTATTAGAGGCAGGGCCTCTCTTTTCTCTACCTCTATGCTCTGTGAATTTCCATGCCTCCACCTCTCATATCTCTGTAGAAGTGCAGGGTTTACAGATGCATGCCCCCACGTCTGGCATTTCATGTTCTTGAGATCAAACCCAGGTCTTGGTTTGGAAGGGATTTATCCACTGAGCTATCTCCCAGACTCCAATGCAGAACTTACTTTTAAAAATGCATTGTGAAGAAATGATGACACTTTACATTTTAGCTTATACTTTGTGTTTGAATGCATGGATATTTGGGACTGTATTCAAAATCATACTTCCTATTCCTTTTTTCTTTTTTTTTTCTGAGACAGGATTTCTCTGTGTAGCTTTGTGCCTTTCCTGGAACTCACTTGGTAGCCCAGGCTGGCCTCGAACTCACAGAGATCCACCTGCCTCTGCCTCCCAAGTGCTGGGATTAAAGGCGTGCGCCACCACCGCCCGGCTCCTTTTTTCTTTAAAGCAAGATAACATTGGTATTGGAGTGTGCTATACCAATGATGTTGAAGGTCATCATCTAAGACAGTGGTTGTCATTCTGTGAGTTGTGACCCCTTCAGATATCCTGAATGTCAGATATTTACTTTATGATTCATAAAATTAGCAAAAGTACAATAGCAAGAGAATAATTTTATGGTTGCAGTCACCACAGCATGAGGAACTGTGTTAAAGAGCTGTAGCATTAGGAAGATTGAGAACCACTGATTTGAGAAATGTTTTTGGTGCTTGAGTTGTATATATGTAGTTTACGTAAATAAAAAGCCAAAAGTTAAAGTTGTAGCAGACTGAAGCTGCTGGTTTAACTGACTCACATCTAGTACTAATGTTTATTACTTAGCAGTAATCTGTATCTGTTATATGATTTCCAGGCCTTGCTTTAGAGGCTGGTTTTTTAAAAGGTGGATTAAATACTCTTTTGTACCAACTAGCAATTACAACACAATGGCTGTATCCTATGCATGGATGAGGATTGCACTGGTTTGCAGGTCAGCTGGGACTGGTTGCTTTAAGAGAGGTTCATCTGGATGGCTTTGCTGTGCATTTGGTTTGCCTGGGATTAGCTAGACAGTGCCATTTTTAGATGTGTTTATCATAAGGATAAAAGAGAAATTCTAGCAGCTGTGAAGGAGAAAGTGCATCCTCCCAAGTTTCAGTCCTGGTGCTTGTCACATGCACTTATTCATTTAGTTAAAGAAGATATTTTCCTACTTGTATCCTGAAAGAAATGGAATCAGAGATTGGGCAGTTGAAGAAATGATGCTGGGGGTATAATTTATATATTAGCTGTCTTAGTAAATGTTCTATTGCCATGACCACTGCAACTCTTAGAAAGCATTCAATTGGGGTTTTATTGATTACAGTTTGAGAGGTTTAGTACATTATCAGCATTGTGGAAAGCATGGCAGCACTCATGCAGACATGGTGCTGGAGAGGTAGCTGAGGGTTCTATGTCTAGATCTGCAGGCAGCCAGAAGAGAAGAAAAGTCACTGGGCTCAACTTGGGCTTCTGAAATGTTAAAGCATAATCCCAATGACATATTTTCTTCAACAAGGCCACACTTCCTAATCCTTCTAAGTAGTGCAACTCCATGATGACTAAGCATTCAAATATGTGAACTTACGGGGGGGGGGGGGAGCTAATCTTATTCAAACCACCACAGGGTCTCAGTGTGCTTGGTGAAGCTCCAGTCCTCTATAAACTCAAGTAATGAAAAAACTGAAGGTTCATTCCACAATGAATTCCAATTCATTATATATAAAACACACAACTACAGTGCCATTCATTCATATCTAAATACTAACTTGATTAACCCTTTTTCAATAGATTTGCTTGTTTTTATTCTATGCATATGAGCATTTGTCAGCGTGTCTTCCTGTGTACCTTGCGCATGGTGCCTTCAGATCCCACCAACTTGGCATTACCGACTGTTGTGAGCTGTAAGGTGGGTGCTAGAAACCAAACTCAGTTCTTCTCAAGAGCAGCACATAATTCCTCTTAATCCTGTGGCTATCTTTCCATGCACAAATTAATTTTTTTTAAACATTGGAGCAGGGTGGCCAAAGAGAGAGATAATTAAAACAGTATACAGAAAAGTCATAAATAAGCAAACTTAATGTATTATAATAGAAGTACAATAATCAAACAAACTAAAAAGAAATTAGCACAATTGAACTCCTGCAAAAATAAAAGTAGAAAACAAAATTAGAGAAAGTTATGCATGTCTAGTTTGTTCCCACTTTAAAAACAGTGCCATGTCAAGTTCATACACATACACTACAGTTTTAAGCTACAATGCAGATATGCAACACACTGTGACCATAGAATGCCAGCTGTGGTTTCTTTAATTCTTGAATGTGCTTAGTCTTAGAGGAACTTCTCCCAGTCTGATATAGGTGCTATTCCAGAGTCCTATTTCCAAAGCACTGAATATGGAACAAGTGAGAATGTGAACCTTGTAAACATAAAACAATGGAAGGTGTTGACTGAGGAGTGATCTTCTTGATATTAATAAGGTGCTTTATAGGGAATGATAGTGGGCTTCCAAGGCAAGTCAGTTCCATTTCAAAGTAAAGCAGAGGAAGAAAATGTTGCAAGTGAAAATTAAATCTAAATACATACAAAGATTATTAAAATACATATTAGTTCATAAATGTAGACATAGATATAGAAATATGCAAGGGAATGTCATACTACTTTTTACTATAAGAAAAATGTGATAAGTTCTTTGTGCAAATAAAAACAGTTCATATTGAGTAGAAAGCTGAGTTCTTAAGGCAGGCTTGTAACCTGAGTCCTTAAGGATCACAAGTACCATTATTGCCTTCTATTTTGGTGAAGCATGAGGGTAAAACAGTAGAAGCCATCCAAAATACATACAAATATTAAAACAAAAAATTTTATCTCTTCCCTGAGGAAATAAAATTCTAGCCAGACCATGTAGAATTTCTACATCTCTTACTCATGAGGGAGTACATAATTTTTTTACATTCTAGAAGTTTCCAGGGCTTGAACAACATTCCCATGTTCATTCTGATACCAAGCATATGCTGGGAGCCACTAGGGAAGAAAGAAGATTGCAGCAGGTTTTGGCTCTTACTTTATTTATATGTTGTCTATGGAGTCTGAGATTAAAGTAAGAACTGAGAGATAAATGGGTATGAGCTTAACAGGAGCATTAAGTTGATTGACATATACCATTTCATAAGAGAGAGTTCCTTGGGGTGTAAGCATGAACACTTTTTTGTATCAGAAAAAGAAATTGAATATGGAGTAAAACTCTAGCATTCTGGGCTTTATTGCAGGTTTAGGAGAGACCCTATTCTTATATAATGTCCTGAAGTCTATGATACATTGTGCATTACCACACAATAAATATTCTCAATCCTAACTCTTTGTTGATGGTCTATGTGCAACTGTACCCACTTTCTAAAAATGTGTTGTCACTCCAAGGTCAATTGCTTGTAGCATGCTCACAGCGTTTAATGACTGTTCATGATAGACATTTGTATGGTGATTTTCTCTCTGATCATAACAAGTTGCCATCTTGCACTTTGGCCAGGTAACCCTGACAACTAGAGTGGCACAAGATTCTTACCTGGGATTACAGCTTCAATGCCTCCCCTAGCTGCAGGTGATCTTGGAAGATGCCAATGTGGATTAGAAAATGATGAAAACCACAATTCTGCGATACAGTTTCTGTGAGGTGACTATCCATGATGGGATGGGACTTAGGGATGATATACCTAATTGGGGTCACCCACACTCCTCACCTAAGATCTGTTCAGAAAAATGCCCAATAAACTCTTGCATTTCACCAAGTCATACTTTCTGGCCTTGTGGACAATTGGACATTCCCTTGTATCTCTCCAGGAAAAGCTGATACAGGAGCATTCCATATATATTACTTATAGGAAACTGACACAGTAACAACCACACAGACTGCAGTACAGTGTGCAGTTATCATTCTGCTGCTGTTGTTGAGTACTCAGAGTAGAACTAGTGAGAATGTCATGAATAGTACAAAAACAAAACCTCACTCTAGGAAGATGAAAGAAAGTTTTAGTGAGAACAAGATACTTAATCCAGTTTCTAGACTTGAGAGTCAGAAAAGAAAAGAAAAAAAGTTAATAGGCAAAGTTATTATTAGTAAAAATATTAGTAAGAATGTGATGGAGAAAAAAAGCTGTCATCTAAAAATATGACTGATTGTATTACTTTTAGCAGCAATTCAAGAGGTAAAAGAAAATGTTACATGGTCATAGAAAAAAGAAACTTTAGGTTGTGTACATGGAGAGAAAGAGAGAGGGGCTGCAACATGTTTGCATAGATGAGCACCTACTGAAATTGGACTAGCATAATATTTACTATTATGCTAAATATTACCAATATTTACTCTAGAAATTTGCTCATTTAAATATTTAATATAAATAAAAATACTATAATATATGTGCCACCTATTAGATGGTTGTGACCAAATCTCTGGGGGTTTAGAGGATTCTTGAAATCCTCTAAAATACATGTATTTGTAAATGTCCTTTGTGTAAATTAAAAAGTAGTACAGCTTCTAATTCAGCACAAATATTGGGAGAGTTAGTAAGACATCTTGTAAACCAACCTGAACATTAACACATTTTCTTTAACTCCTTGGAACACTAAGCTTTCTAATAAGCAACCAAAGGAAAAGACAAAACTGGGTAAATGAATGGGGATTGAATGCAAAAGGCTTGGTATAAACCATTTGAAATTAGAAGATTTCAAGTGATAAGGAATCAAGGAAAGGAGTGGTTTTAAAGCATATGTGTTGAAAAAGATAAAAAAGAAAGACAGAGAGACAAGGAGACAGAGAGATGTGGTGATATTTTATTTGTGCTGAAATGTGATATTTTATTTGTATGTTAATAAATAAAGTTTGCCTGGAAATCAGAGATTATAGTGAGACATAAACAGAAGTTAGGTGGTGGTAGCACACGCCCTTAATCCAATCACATGGCAGGCAGAGTCTCTGTGTGGTCAAGGACACAGCCAAGGGTGCTGACACATACCTTTAATCCCAGTACCAACCATAGAGACCTGGAGGTCTGTATAGACAGGCAGTGACTAAGAACTGATGTGGCTGGGTTTAGAGCCAATGAGAAGGCATAACAGGAAGGCAATCAAATCACAGGATAGACAGGAAGAAGCTCTCTCTCTCTCTGGGGAAGCTACAGAATGGTGGTAAGCTAAGGCTAGTCATGGCTATTCACTATTTCTCTGGTCTCTTTGGCTATTACCCCTGTATTTGGCTCTGTGTGTCTTATTTAATTAGTCTGTTTAGAAATTTTTCTACAGAGAGGGATAGAGAGACAAACAGAAGAGACACAGGGATAAGACAGAGTGGTATTTTTGTCAACTTCACACAAGCTAGATGCTTTTTTGAGAAGAGGGAACCTCAGTTGAGAAAATGCTTTCTTTCATCAGATTGGCCTGTAGGCAATTCTGTCAGGCATTTTCCTGATTAATGACTTATCTGAGTGTGTGTGTGTGTGTGTGTGTGTGTGTGTGTGTGTGTGTTTGTGAACTCATTGTACACAGTGCTGTTTCTAATTCCCCCGCCCCACCTCCCACCCTCCAGCCTCATGCCTTGAGTTTCTGTCCTGACTTACCTCACTGTAGAATGTTACCTGAAAGGGGTAGCTGACATAAACCTTTTTCCTCCTCAAGTTGTTTTTGATCATGGTCTTTATCACAGAAATAAAAAGCAAGCCAGAATAGAGGCAGAGAGAATTGAAGACATAGACAGAAAGGAGACAGAGCGAAGTTACTCTCTTACTGATGTGCAACTGGGGAGGAGGGTAAGAGATGCAAATGTGGTAACAGTAAATAGGCACAGCATTAATTTAATCTCTCCAAGGAAGAGAAAACACATAGGCTTAAGACAACTTTCAGCAAAAGAGTTCAGGAGATGGAAATATTAGCTATTAGTCAAATTCAAATATTAAGCAAGTAACACAGATTAAAAAGCTTAGTAAGCATAATAGCCAGGGAACTGCAAATCAAAATGCGTTATCTCACACTTTAGAATAGCCAATTTAAAACACTAGCAACAGTAACAATGAACAAAGAACAATATGTTGACTTGTATTTTTCGAAAGTGTACATTTGCTCATCATTCACAGGCATTTAAAATGATAAGACTGATAGGAATACACTAGGGTACCACCTGTCCCATTAGGCAATACATATCCCTCAAATTGGAAACAGGACCTTAAAAACATTTTTTGATTGTCCTTCAAAAGTAGTCAAGAGGTGGAGGTCATTGAATGTTGAAGACTGATTACTGCATAATAAGAATGGGTGTGAACAGATAATGGAATATTACTCACTTGTAAAAAGGAGGACATCCTGTCATTTATTCTGAGATATAAATCCAGTGGATATTATGCTAAGCAGAATAAGCATATCATGGTCATAAAAGGTAAAACTGAAGCTGTTTTACCTTCAGGGATCTAAAATGCTTAAGAAGAGAAAGCAATGAGGTTCTTACCAATGGCTATGGGGACAGTGGTCAATGGGGTTATTTACCAATATGCTGGTTTCAATTTTGCAGGAGAAAAGTTACATAATTGAACTCACAACCATAAGCATTTAGTTAACTGCACATTGCAACACATTTCAAACAGCTAAGGTATTATGTTTCAAATAGGCACTTTTACCACTATAAAAATCATAAATGGTGAATGGAAGAAATTTGAATTTAATGCAAAGCTAATGAATATAACTCTAGAGGTAGCTACAGAAAAAGATGCCAATTGGAAAAGAAAATAATAATACTAGTCTCCAAAGTAGCAATGTGCTTTGAAATCTAGCAAAGAACAATGTACAAAAAAGAAAAACACATGCAATGTTCCATAAATGTCCATTCTACTCTGATAGCAGGATGTGAGCATCTCTAAAAGTCAGATTCTTGTCGCCCTTGAAACTCAACAGAAAGCACAGATGTTATACAAATGTAAAGAAAGCACCAGGAACAGACCCCACAACCCAATGTAACAAATCCGAGAATCAGGAAGGCAGGATAATATGCTAATTTCACAGTTTATCACTTGACATCTGAACATTAATTTAAAGCTGCGAAGTTCAGTGTTAAAGTGTGAATTGAGAGACATGTAAACTTTGAAGAAATTTGGAAGTGCTATTGAAAACTGTCAGTGGAGTATAATAAGGCAGGACATGAATGGGGGAGAGGAAGGGAGGGAAGTTCATACTCTGCATGTAGTGGGTCCTCTGTAGGTGAGTAACTTCATAGCTCAGTTAGACCAGCATACAAATATCACTGATAGAAGATGAACAGGTGACTCACAGGTTAAGAGCACTTGCTGATTCCATCTGTTTGCCTGCAAATTTCATGATGTCATTGTTTTTTGTTTTTTGTTTTTTTTTTTCAGCTGAGTAATGCTCCATTGTGCATATGTACCACATTTTCTTCATCCATTCCTTGGTTTAGGAACATTTAAGTTGCTTCCAGGTTCTGACTATTACAAATAATGCTGTATGAGCACAGAGGAGCAAGTGTCCTTGTGGTATTCTTGAGCATTCCTTGGGTATATGCCCAAGAGTGATATCATTGGGTCTTAGGTAGATTGATTTCCAATTTTCTGAGAAACCACTATACTGAATTCCAAAGTGGCTGTACAAGTTTTCTCTCCCACCAACAGTGGAGGAGTGTTCCCCTTGTTCCACATCCTCTCCAACATAAGCTGTCATCAGTGTTTTTGATCTTAGCCATTCTGACATGTGTAAGATGGTATATCATCTTTAGTGAGGTAACCCAGACTCAGAAAAACAAACATGGTATGTACTCTCTCATAAGTAGATACTAGATGTAAAGCAAAGGATAATCAGACTACAATCCACACCTCCAGCGAAGCTAGCTAATAAGGAGGACTGGCTCAACAGTTTTATTCCTAGGAAACATGTCCCGCTCCAGAGATTGTGACCCTCTCTTCTAGCTTCTGCAGACACTGCAGTTACATGCACATACTAGCCCTGACCCAAATACACGTAGTGAAAATAGTCCTTAGAAGGAGATTAAATGGCAGATAAGATAGAGAAGAAAATAAGATAGAGAAAAAAGTGGAAAACAGTCAAAAGTTGGTACATTAAAATATCGAAATTATATATAGTTTTATCACTTAGACTGTGAATCGAAGCAAGGTGTCTTAAATTACTGACAGAAATGAGTGAGGATATTATTATTTTAGAGAAAATAATAATAGAATATGAACTACGAAAGTAGATAACCAACATGAAGATGAAGGAGCGCACTTTTAGAAGCACATGGAATCCACTGACTAATTGAAACAGAGAAGCAGAACACACATCGAGTAAAGAATCCTGGTAGTTGTCAGCCACTTAATACAGAAAAGCCTCGAATCAACCTGTAGTGTCACTGTTGAATCCTAATAACATTTAATAGCATTTAACACCAGTCTTCTTCAAATTCCTCCAATGACATTAAAAAGAAGGTAACACATTACCCACTATTGCTTTCATACCCAAACAAAGAAGCTAACAGGAAAAAAATAAAATCAGACTACAAATTGATGTTATTTCTCCACTTATGTAGGAGCTGGAAGGAGGACCTAGTAGATAATATGATTGCCATGCATGCATAGGGTTCTGAGTTCAATCCCCAAAACCCATGCTAAAACTGAAAGCTATGTGTTAGGGCTACACACTGAAATCTCAGTACTGGGAAGGTGGGAAGGGGTCAGCTTTTATTTTGACCCTGTAGTTTCAAAATATGTCAGGAATTCTGGGCAGAGCTAATTGTTCACCTCTAGGCTAGGATGTAAGAAGGAAAGAAGAGAATCCTCCAGTTCCATACAAGGGTTGTTGCCCTTAGTTACCTGAGGACTTCCTACCTCTGAAGTCTCTGCCACCTCACAGCAGCAGCACACAGGAGCCTTTGGGGCACATTACACATTGACACTTCCCATTCCATATATAGTAGGATTGAGAGAATGACAATTAAAGGCCAAATGGGTTTGAAGTCTAATCTTGGGGGAGATGAAAATGATATTTTCAAATTACATAGAAACTTTAGTTGCATAGAATAGTGAGAGCAGCAAGCACTACAAATCTACTCTGACATAGTTATTCTTATGGTATATATGGTTCACCTAATAAGAAAATAAATAAGGACTAGGGAGCCACAATGCTGAAAACACAAGGTAAGTGCAATAAGATCCATGCATGTAAGAATATTAAACAATGGTTTCTGTAGAAGGATTATTAGAGGGCTCTATACTTTTTTTTTCAGCAATGTCTAGATTTGCAGAGTCAGCCTTAACTAGACATTTGGATAACATCTATTCCTTGGGTCCCACATTCCAAAATAGAAAAGGAATTCATGGTTCAAGGTAGCATAAAAAAATCAAAGGTACAATTGTTTATTGAGATAACTAGGAAAGCAACTGAGTTTTGCAATGTGATCTTATAAGCTGCTATTTTTCTGTATTTCAAAAGTTTATTTGTTGACACTTCAGGGTTTTCTATGTAAATAATCATATTCACAGATTTGCGTATAGAAAATGCAATTATTTTCATATTTTATGTAAATAATCAGAGTTTAAATATACTTTATTTCACCTTCTACTTCATTTTCCTTATTTGTGACTAATCTTAGGAAGAAATTATCTAACTTCTCATTATTAAGTAGGTGTTACCACCAGGCTCACATGCAAAATGCCTCATTTCTGACATGCCCTGGGATGCTTGTGGCATCATTGTTCCAATTACTGTGTAAAATGAATAAAAAAAGATTAATACTAAATGCCATCTTTAAAATATATCACTTTAATATATAGACAGCCAACACTAAAATCCAATTAATGATAAGAGAATGTTCTGATGTATTATTTTAGCTTTCTTTATACATTACAATATCTGCTGTTTTTGTTTTACATAATTAGCATATTGGTTGCTAAATAAGGAATCTTAAATTTTTCTATGTTGTTTATTAAATAGATGGAACATCTCTGTATTTCATAAAACAAAATGACTACAAGCCTTTAAAAAACACTGAGGGACTTGTTACATCAAATTGAAAAATTAAATTTTTAGAGTCATGTTAGATGAAGTCCTAACTTGAGGATAACCCAGAAAATTCTGCGAGTAAGATGTTATCTTGGATCTCCACCATCTTTCCTCCTCCCTGGCAACCATTTGTCCTGTGGAGGCACAGTGGGGTTTCAGTGGATTCAAGACCTGTCCCGGATATGGGTGATGATGTTCCAGACATAGAGCAAGAGGAAAACTTGAAAGAGTTGATTTTCTTATTCCGTAATGTGGGTTCCAGGTGTAGAAGTCAGGCCTTGAAGCCCAGTAACAAGAGCACATACTGCTCTTCCAGAGGACCTGATTTAATTTCCCAGCACCAACTTCAGGTGCCTCATAACACCTAATACTTTCAGTTTATGGGAATGGTATGAGTTCTGCCCTCTCTAGACATAGTACTCATGTTCACAAACAGTCTCCTCTCACATATGTATGTAAAAATAACACAAGTAAATCTTTTTAAAAATATCAGTTTCTTTTAAGTGGCCCATTAAATTACTCATTTATTGACTGCATTCCATTTAGACATTGGCCTTGAACATTGAGAAATACCCGCAAAACAAGAAAAATATGTCTGTCTGTCTGTCTGTCTATTTCTATCTTATGTAACTCCATAGCAAGTTGTACTACAATAGCATTGGTCACTTAAGTTCAATCCAGAAATATCTTACTACTAAAGTTGTATCTGCTTGGAAATAATTACAGACAAAACACTATACAATATTATGTAGCCTTTGATTTCCTATTTAATAGTATGTATAAACTTATTGCTACTGAGACTGCATAACCATATTTCTAGCAGATGTACCTTCATTGGCTCTTGAAAGGAGTTTCTATTTTTAATGCCTTAGTTATATATGCAGCAAATGAAAGCTAATAAGCTGAGAAAATGTAGATTTTTCATTTAGTTATACCCATATTTTTGCACATAACTTAATATGACTAAAGGAAATATTTTTGTCAAACTATTTCTACATAGGAAATGGATCTAGTCTGTGCTCATACTAGAACCCATGTACAATTAAATAAAAAAGTTAAGTGATTAATCTCTTCATTAAAAGCCTTTTCCAATTATGTGCTATAGTACTTCTTTAAAAATGAACATTTAAATAGATTCTGATTGATGTACTGTAACCCATAAAAGGCATTAAAACATATTTTTATTGAAGAAAACGTAAGTACATGTCTTTAACCATTGAGTCATCCTGAAGCACTTTATTTTGCTTTTGACTAATGACAGTTTTGTATTTTCCTTTTTATTAATATTTTATGTAACATACCCATTTCACCTTTGACAGTCTATCAAAGAATATATTGCCCAATCCAAAATTATAAAGATTCATTTTTGCATTTTTTTCTAAGAATTTCAATACTTTATTATTATTGTGCATGTGTGTGTAGATGCATGTGTGTGCATATGTAGGTGCATTTTTGTGTCCTGGTACAAGTGTATGATGCTCGCGTGCATGTCAAGGCCTAAGGTTCGTCTACAGTGTCTGCCTAGGCACCATGCACTTTGTGGTTTTGAGTGTGTCTCCTTGTCTTAGAGTTAGCTGAGTAGGCTGCATTGGCTGGCTAGTGAGTCTCTGGGATGTGCTTTTTACCATATTCCTAGCACTTAAACTACAAGCACACACCATCCTGCCCCACATTTTAAACATGGGATCTGGGAATTTAACTCAAGTCCTCATGCTAACAAAATACATACTTTAATGACAGAATTACTTCCAAAATTTTATTTTTTTAGGTGATATATTGGAAATTGTTTTACTTTAATATGAGATGATGATAATAATAATATAATAATAAAGTGCAGGTCCATCTCCAGGCTTCCTGTGAAAGTCCACTGAAAATGGTGATAGTTTAGTTTCTTATGGATATCTAACACTGAAATTTATGGTTTTTTTTTACATTTTTAAATTATTAATTGTAGCCATATTTTCTAGTTTTCAGGGCACCAATTAATCTTGAACCTTCTTTTTAAATCGTATTCCTAATGATCCTCCTCATTTAATCTTACATTCAGTGGAATTTCTTAAAGTTTTTGTTGAGTGTTCATTTCAGATGTATTTCTGATAATTTTGATGTTTTTATATTTTAGCTTTGAAAGACTTGGAGAAATTTGGGGGGGG
>CABHPH010104345.1:0-22477 GCA_902168325.1 Peromyscus nudipes
CATCCATCCATCCATCCATCCATCCATCCATCCATCCACTCATCTATCCACCCATCCATCCATCTGTCCATCTATCCATCCATCCATTCAGTCATTCACTGCAAAGAGGAAATTATCAAAATAACTGAATAATTCCTAGGTATTACTTTAGTGCTAAAGAAATTTAGATCAAATAAACACACAAAGCAATATTAAAAATTATTCAGAGGTCTCTAGCATTTTTAAGTGTATCTCACCCATTGCCCATTCCCTTACTTCAACTCTCTCTTTCTCTCTTTGTGTTTGTCTGTTTCTCTTTCTATATATAGTACACACTCACACACACACACACACACACACACACACACACAATTCTATCCATGATTTAACTCTGGATTTTTCTTAGCCTAAGCTTCAAACTTTATTTTTCTTAACTGTAATTTGAAAGAGTGATAAATGATTATAGACAGATTAATATATATTCCTCATCACATTTTTCCATGAAATCCATTAGGCAAGAGGATTTACTCTTTAGGCAATAAATGAGATGATAAAAACCTCAAGTCTAAGCACAATTGAGGATCGAAGTCAGCATCGTGGTCTCTTAGCGCCTCAACACTTAGCAGATACCTGTTCATCAACTCATTTTTGTACAATACGGCCTGGACAATGAAGTAACCAAAATGGTAAAAACTTTATTTTCTGATTTGTCTTTATCACTTGCTGGTTTTCAGATTAGTCTGATGTGGTATTTCTCAATTTTCTTACATGGGCTTACTGTATGACAACAGAGTGATTTAGTGTTCTCTAGCATCAAGAGAAACTATTAAAATTCAACCTTACCCATGGGACAGATGATAGGAGTGTCAGGAAAATATTAGAATAACACGTCCATGGCGTAGTAACACACGTCTTGTTTTTACAATGAGAGAGAACTAAGTGAGACTATTTTGTTGAATAGTGAATTATGACAGAAATAGGAAAACATTTAGGAATTTTATCTCTCAAATTTCGTTTTCTTCCAAAGTACATACTTAGAAGGCGCAAATGGTGCTAACAGTGATTTTATGCTCTTGTAAGCGTTCCCACCTTTTGACTAACATAACTCACCACATGACTTTTCCAGTGTAAATGAAGTCATAAACAGTTATTCATGTAAGAATATTTTCACTTAAGAACAGCAGTGATATAGAAGAAAATATTACATATTAGGAAATCAATTCTTGTGTTGTCAATCATGTATTCTAATCAGTGACTTCAGCCAGTCATTTGTCATTTCTGACTTTACGTTTTCCAAAGAAATAAAATATGACCTTTGGGTAATAAATGTGTTTTCTTCTCTGACAGGATAACTAAACGCTTAGAAATAGAAACACTTTGTTCCCTTGTCAGAACAAAAAATACCATTTTAGAGTGATTAAAAACAATATTTATGACCTCAAGTTTGTGTAGTGTGCTTCAAGAATACTGTCAAGTTAGCTGTTTATCACTCACAGCTTCAAGGAGCATCACCAGGCAAAGAGCTGTGAGCCTTTGAACAAGCTGTTGTTGGAAATCAGCAATGTGTTACCAGGGCTTTAGATATTATGACTCACAGCAGTGATTCAATGTACTATATTTTCCTATGCATAAACATACAGACAGCTAAATAGTCATGAAGAAATAGAGTTTCATCAACATGATGCCAAAATCTCAGTTGCATCTTCTCAAGTAGAATGTAATGTGACCAGATCAAATGTCAGTTCATTATTTGTTTCTCCATGGATTCTCTATCCCAGAGACTTTTCTCATTGAAATCAGCCCTCTCTATGGAGACAGACATGATCTCTCAGGGGACTTTGGCAGTGAAAAGTTGCATTACAGTTCTCACATCATAAATCTAATAGTACATGCCAAATATAATAGGTACATGGAGAACATATCCTTGACACGTTTCTCCAATTACATAATTATTTTCAGTGATGATAATAAGAAGGAGACACATCTGTAACATGAATCTTAAAAGGTCTTATTAAATAAAAAACTTGGGAGCCAGGTATTGGGGTGAATTCTGAAAGATCAGAGAAGCAGAACAAGCCACAGCCAACCTCACCTCAACAACTCCTCATCCGATCCTGTTTCTACGAATCCTCAGACAGAAAGCTTCTGAGTCCTCACTGGAATGTATCTCACCTGAACTGCTGCTAAAAGCCTAAAAGCTTAAAAAGCCTCTAGTTCCTGGTCCTCATGCCTTATATATTTTTTTGCTTCCTACCATCACTTTCTAGGATTGAAAGTGTGTGTCTTTCCCAAGCAAGACATGCGATCTCAAGTGCTGGGATTAAAGGTGTGTGTCACCATGCCTTGCTGTTTCCAGTGTGGCCTTGAACTCACAGAGATCCGGATGGACCTCTGCCTCTGGAATGCTGGGATTAAAGGCTTGGGCTACCACTGCCTAACCTCTATGTTTAATATAGTGGCTGTTCTGTTCTTTGACCCCCAGATAAGTTTATTGGGGTGTACAATATATCAACCACATACGTCATATACAAAGAATTGAAACAAGTCAATAAGTGGATTTTTCAGTACAGACCTGACAAGCCAGGAGTGGATTAGATGCTACATCAAAATGCCAAAAGAACAAAGCAACCAGATCAATAAGATGGCTCAATTGGTAAAGGCATTTGACACCAAGCCTGATAATCTGAGTTCAACTCCTAGAACACACATAATAGAAGAAGTGAACAGATTTGCACAAGTTATCTTCAGACACAGACACAGACACACACAGACACAGACACACACACACACACACACACACACACATGCACGCACATGTGTGTGCATGTGCATGTGCACCTCTAAATAAATAAATACATAGTTGTAAAAGAAGAAATAAAAACCTTTTGAACCAAGTAAGACAACCGAGTTAGAGACAGCAAGAAGTTAGGGCAGGCAAGGAGTTAAGAAGTCTAATTCCAAATGAGAAGAGCCAATGGTTAGAGAAAGAGCAAGCTGTAGGAGTGAGTGAGAGATGGAGAAGACAGGAAGGGAGATGAAAAAGGGCGACAGTAATGAATTTCCAGGAGCAGAGCAAGCGAGTGTGGGGAAGACTTAGGAAGAAGGGTCCTAAATAGGAATCCTACCAGAGGGAGTATTTCAATAATTTAGGAATGAAGACACAGGGAGGGAAAGGATTAAGTGATGGAACCTCAATCTGAGGGTATTTCAAAGTAAATCAACACTGGTCAGAGAGATGCCCTGAATCACAATGGAGAGGGATCACTTTCCACCTGATGGGCACCCAGTAGGGTGAGATAAGCCTCTGGATGTACCAGTGTGGCTTTTGTTGAATAGGTTCCAGGAGCCCAGACAGATAGAAAGCAGGCTCCAGAAAGTCAATGAGAGAGCCAGAGCCAGAACAGGCAGCTCAGGGGGGGAACTGATGGAGGAGGTGAGGAGAGACAAGTGGGTAGAGTAGTTACGGGACAGAAATGGCTGAAAAGACAGACTCTAAAATATGGAATAGAATATGGTGGGTGGTAGGAACCAGCAGGAGCAAATGATCTGAACCCAGGAGGGTCAAAATCAGCAAATTAGTCCCACCATGTGGGACAGCAGTCTTTGAAAGCGGGACCCAGTGCTCTCCTGGGTTTTGTCACTAGGTGTAAGTGAAGGTGAAACACTGAATCGGGTCTGACGAGGCTGTCTCTGGGGGACGAGGAACAGATCGCATTGCGCAATGGTGGAAGGACAAGCAGATTTTATACGATGGTCAGTGGTGTGGGGTTGTTGAGCTGATACAGGCTGCTTGAATTGACTGGGAATTAGACGGCCTTCCCAAGACAGTTGACCTTTAAGGGCAGATTAAGGGAGGTTCCTGGTAAGCCAAAATCATCTTTAGGACTCTCTTTACCCAATAAGAATCCATCTGTTTGTCCAGCCAAAGTCCTTCTGTTTAGAAGATTATCACTAGCCCTACCATTTGGGAATGGGGGGGTGCTTAATAAGTTAAACAAAAAAATATATAAACAATTTAAATTATTGAAACAATAATAAGACAACTTTCAAATAAAAAAACAAGATACAGATGGATTCACAACAGAATTCTACCAGACTTTCAAAGAACTGCAATCAATACTTCTTAAATTACTAAAAGAAAGAAAGATACAGAAGGAACACTTCCATACTTTTTTTGATGAGGCCAACGTTGCTCAATATCAAGACTACGTAAAATAAACACACACACACACACACACACACACAGAGATAGAGATACAGAGAGAGACAGAGAGACAGAGACAGAGAGACAGAGAAGAATAAAAGTCAATATCGCTGATGAACATAGACTCAAAATTTCTCAACGCAGTATCTGCAAAGTGAATACAGGCATATATAAAATAGATCACACCCTATGATCAGGCTGTCTCTATTCTAGTGATTCCAGGAATGGTTCAACATACATAAGTTGATGAGTGTGAAAAAAAATCATATAAATAAACTTAAAAATGAAAATCACATGATCAGCTCAATAGATGTGAAAAAAGAGTTTGACAAAATCCAACATGACTTCATTGTTTAAGTCCTAGAGGAAATAGAACTGAGATGACCTTATCTCAATGTAATAGAATCTGTCTATGACAAACCCACAGAAGACACTATCCTAAATGAAGAAAAATGCAAAGGGGTCTCATTAAAATCAGGAACAAGGCAAGTGATCTATAAAAATAATGGCTTAGTACATAGTTGACATTCTAAAGTGAGATAGAACTCTCCATGGTGCATCTGTCTTTTGGTAGTAGACTTATAACATGTATTTGCAGGACAATGTCAGACAGTATGAAGCAGAGATACATTGAATGTCTACAGGGTAGACAGCATGACAGGCAATGTGCATCTTATAAGGTTACCTACATATCTTTACTGACACAACTGTTGTGTTGATCATTGCCACATTACATTAAATTTTACTTTATAGACATCATTATTCTTGGACTGGGAAAAATAGAAATCCCACATGAGATATTACTTCCTGGAAATTGAGTGTAAAGGATTCTTCTTTCTTCATTAAGGTGTTAATGAACGATGTAAGACGTTTATAGAGACTTTCAGAAAATTAACCAAAGAACCTTGAGGTCCACTTGGTTATTTCTTTCAGTGTACATGAAGATCTAATCTATGACAATGTTATTTAACAGTGCTTGCCCATTCCTGAGAACAACTCCTCTAGCCAGGAATCTGGGGGCATCCCAGTGGAGTAGCCACGTGAGAGAGGAAATTGCAGTCCTCCCTGGGGGATTTTAGTCTCACTAGTAAAATAATTTAAAAATGGGTTCAAATGGAGGTTCTAGGATCATTTTATCCAAGTTTAAAGAATAACTTCAGGGCAGTCAAACTGTAAATCTCAGCAGTTGCTGGAGGAGAATGGAGAAGTGAAAAAAAAATTCACCCTGTTTATGTAAAGCTGGCATGGAATTCCACCTTACTTCAGACAAAAACCCCCATGGTTGGGAGGAGTGCTCCACAGGAAGAATAAGGAAGCTCAGCATATCAGAAAAAGCACACTTAGACTTTGGGCAGCAGCCAAAAGAGAGTGACAGAGAAAAAGAAAATGGACAAGTTATGCTTTTCTGAGTCAGGACTCAGAAAGATGGGCCGATCCATCCCAGCCTCAGAGTGCCTAGCAGAGACTGCAGTAGAGGCCAAGAATTCTAGGAAGGAAAAGTACATTATTTCTTATAAGGCCTAATTATGCCTCCTATCTCTTTAGCATGGCTTAAGGTGAGCCCATCTCTCTAGAGGTGGTCCTGTTTTCCTAAGAGGAAGTTTTTCACCCAGGTCATTGACTTACATAACTGGAAGATTAGGTCTCTACTCAGGCCAGGGATTTCATTCTTTTGACCAAAAGAATGGGACTTTGCTGCTGCTGTGACTTACCATTATAAATAGATAAATAATGTGCTGTGGGATGTCTTTCTGTATGCTGTGAATATGTGTTGCTCTGATTGGTTGATAAATAAAGCTGCATTATCCTATGGCAAGGCAGCTTAGAGGCAGGCAAGAAATTAAAGCAAATATATGGAGAGAGGAAAGGAGAGAAGAAAGGAGAGGAGAGGGAGATGCCAGCCTGCCGCCTAAGGAGCAACATACCAGCAGACGGGTAAAGCCACAGAACATGAGGCAAAGCATAGATTAATAGAAATGGGTTAATTTAAGATATAAGACCTAGCTAGCTAGAGGCCTGCCATAGGCCATACAGTTTGTAAATAATATTAAACCTCTGAATGATTATTTTATAAGCAGCTGCAGGACCTTTCAACTACAATAATGTTTTAGTATTTCCATTGGAAAGTTAGCAATCATTAACTTACCATACCAGAGACCAGAAGAAGCAATGATCTAAAATGTTTCTTTTGTAGTTGTGGAGAATCTGACCTGAAGGCAGTCATTCAGATGCTCGGGCTTATACAAATTCAATGGTAAAACCTAAGGCACTCATTTTCCTTAATTTTGGTTCTATTCAGACATAAAGTGTTGCTACCAGCTCCCAAGTCCCGCCAGTCTCTCTCCAGCTCCCAAGTCCCGCCAGTCTCCGAGCCCACTTATAAAATAAACACACAGACGCTTATATTATTTAAACTGCTTGGCCATTAGCTCAGGCCTATCATTGTCTAGCTCTTACTCTTATATTTAGCCCATTTCTATTAATCTCTACTTTGCCACGTGGCTCGTGGCTTACCGGTACTTTACATCTTCCTTCTCCTCGCTGCAGCTCCAGCCAGTCTCTCCTTTCACCTTCCTGTTTCCTCTCTTTTCTTCTCTGTTAGTCCCGCCTATGCTTCCTGTCTGGCTACCGGCCAATCAGTGCTTTATTGATACAGAGTGATATCCACAGCACATAAAGGCCTTATTTTAGCTAGATAATTCTCATTTAACTTAGCATAGAAGTCTTCATTTTTAACTTCATATACACTTACACCATAAAAATAATCTCTCATTGTCTCTACCAAAACCAAATTCTTTATTGGCAAGCAAGAGGCCTAGACTAAATCTAAAAGGAAGCATAGGGTCATAGTGTTATATAAAGTAGACTTGGTAGTTTATGGAACTAGAAACATATTGAGAACAAAATAATGTAAACCTGTACGTAGGATGGACATTGAAGACTGAATCTATTGTCCTGAGCCCAAATTGGAAACTAAGTTAACATGGCTTCGCTATTTCAATGTTTCCGTTTGCATAATGTTATTTTCTCTGCAGATGTTTATCCAGGCAAGCAGTTGTTCACAGGGCAGCTTCCACAAAAGAGTCACACTTCAGAGAAGTCTTATCTCATTACTTCCATCAATCCTATTATAGTATCAGTAATCTCATTCAATTCTAATCAAATTCTTACTTTTATAAACCCAACCTAAACCAGACTTCAAATTCTCAATGCATTTCTTTTTGTTTTTCTTCTTATGACACTACTAAAGATCCTTCAGATTGGCTTTTTGTTGTCAAATGGTTTCTCTGGTCCCACCTGGCCCCAAGGTCCTACAATCACTTATAAAATAAAATAATCACTCAGAGGCTTAATATTATTACAAACTATATGGCCTGTGGCAGGCCTCTTGCTAGCTAAGTCTTGTATCTTAAA
Source organism: Peromyscus nudipes (assembly GCA_902168325.1). NCBI lineage: Eukaryota > Metazoa > Chordata > Mammalia > Rodentia > Cricetidae > Peromyscus > Peromyscus nudipes. The sequence goes on from CABHPH010104345.1 coordinate 7,598, forward strand.
TCAACCCATTTCTATTAATCTATGTTTTGCTACATGTTCTGTGGCTATACTGGTCTGCTGGCATGTTTCTCCTTGGGCGGGCAGGCTGGTGTCTCCCCAGACTCCACCTTTCTCTTTCCTGTCTCTCTCTTTGGATTTCCTGCCTGCCTCTAAGCTGCCTTGCCATAGGCCAAAGCAGCTTATTTTTTAACCAGTGGGAACAACATGTATTCACAGCATATAGAAAGATGTCCCCCAGCAGTTTTTCTACTCCTGAGATAAGCAAAGTGCTAAAATGCTCCCTTTTGTTTCGTCAATCGTTTGTGTTGTTCATAGTTGAGGAGTAGGTATTGGAGGATCTGCAAGGACTGAAATTCTGGGGGAGAGATGTGCTCACAGAGGAAGGAGCCATGAGTTTGACAATGAAAGCAAATATGAGTCACTTAAATGGAAATTCTTCACACAGCAAGGCATTTTAAACAACAGGCTTTGTTTCCTAGGCCGTGTAAACCACAGAAATCTGTCCAGATCTTAATAATAACTAAAATCCCTATAAGACCATGGAACAAGAGACTGAGTATTCTTTGGTACCCAAATATGGAGTCAGTTTAGACTTTCCTGGTTAATGAAACTTCACGGAGAGATCAGCTGCAATCATATTCCTTCTAGACAAGCCTCAGGAAGGGAAATACTGGGAGAGCAAGTGTCAAACTGTATTTGAGAGAGAGAGGGCAAAAATTTGTTTTGAGCATATTTCTAAAGCCTTTTAACTTTCTCTAGTCCAAGATGCTGCACATAGTAAACTATGACACTGTGGAGAACGTTTTTTTTTTTCTAAGTTTCAATTTTTAACAGTGATTAACTAGAAATTTTTCACTCGGTAGGGAGAAAATACTCATTTTATGAAGGATATGGGCTGTGAGCCCCCTTGATTATAGCAACAGTTCGTCTAGTGATTTTGTAGATAACGTAATCACTGGTGCAGCTTAGATATAACCACTATTCCATCCCAGTGGAGGTCTAGGGGTAGAGTGTGGTACCTTGAATGACATTGCAAACACCTCCTATGAAAGAAGAATGGTAACCTTAGGGAGAGCGATAGCTCAGTGGTTAAGAGCACCTGCTGGGTTTGGATCCTAGTATTCACATCAGAGGGATCATAAGCACATGTAACTCTATTTCAAGGACTCCAGTGCCCTCTTCTTCAACACTACATACACATGGCATATGCACTCAAACATACACATAGACACATAAGTTAAAATTAAAAAATTAAAAATAATAATATAAAATCAAACAATACAACAACAACAATAATAAAAACTTAACCCATACTCTAAACCTAGATGGATAGATTCCAGTGCAAAAAAAATACATAAAATGAAAACCCAAGGTAATCGGTCTGATCTTTTTTAACAACTTGGGGAAGAAAGTGTTTACCTCATCTTACATGTTATAGTTCATTATCCAAGGGAGACAAAGCAGGAACTCAAGGCAGAAGCTTGAAGCAGGAACTACAGGGAAACATTACTCACTGGCTCGCTTGATATGATTTTATTCATAAAAGACTTTAAAGATTCCACCAGGAAACTAGCAGAATTAACAAACACTTTCATCAAAGTGGTAAGATGCAAAATTAACATTTTAAAATCAGTAGCATTCCTATATACCAATAACAAACACACTGAAAAAGAAATCACCCGGCTAAGTCCACTCATACTATCCTCAAACAAAATAAAATATCTTGGAAATAGCCTAGCTAAAGATGTGGAGGAGTATACAATAAAAACTTTAAAACAGTGAAGAAAGAGATTTATGAAGATACTAGAAGACAGAATGATCCCCAGTGCTCCAGTTTGATAGGATTGTTACTGTGGAAAATGATCATTCTGTCAAAAGTGGTATACACATTCAGTGAAATACAAATCCAAGTTGTAGTGCTGTTTTTTCAGAGAAATAAAAAAATCTAGAAATTCATATGGAAGTGCAAAAGATTACAGCCAGTCAGAGTAATCCTCAGCATAAATAGTCCTGTTGGAGATACTGGAGGTCTCACCATGCTTGATTTCAAGTTGGATTTCAGAGCAATAGACATGGCTTGGTATGGGCACAAGGACAGGCACAGAGAATGGAACTGGACAGACGACCCACGTAAGACAACATGCCTACAGCCACCCGCCATTTGACAAATGTAGGAAAATGAAACTGGATCCTTATTCTTCACTGTTCACAAAAATCTACTCCAAATAGATCAAAGACCTCAATATACAAGCTCTGAAAATGCTTGAGGAAAAAGTAGGGAACAGTTTTTACTGTATAAGCTCCAGTAAGCACTTTCTGAATAGGACTCCAGTTACTCATGAAATAAAACCAATGACTGACAAAAGGGACCTCATGAAATAAAACACTCTTCTGCATAGCATAAATAAAACTATTAAATACTTTTTGATAACTTCATACACTGCCATCTACATCAATCCTGCCTTCCCCTCTCCAACTCTTTCCATGTCCCCTACACTTACAAATCCACAGTCTCTATTATTGTAATACACACATGTACACACATGTATATGTACATACTTATATAGATATATACATGTGGATGAGGATACATGGTATATAAAACCTTCTGAGACTAGTTAGCTTTACTTGTATGTACATGCTTCCAGAGCTGAGCAGTTGGGAGTGGAAGACCTATGGGGAAATCTCATCCCTGGAGGAAATTGTTTCTCTCTTTCTCAGTAGCCATAGACTACCTTCATGTAGAGGTGGAACCATATAGAATTTCCTCTGTCCACATTTGCATGTCATTTGGTGCTATCATTATGCCAGTCTCATCCAGGGAACCATATTTTTGAGATTTCATGGGTGCATTTTCCATGTCATGCCTAGCATCCACTATCTAGCAGCAGGACTCCTGCATCTCTAGGTCTTACAATTTTTTTAACTAATTTTTGATGAACATTATATGTAGGGGTTATGTACATTTACAAAGCCACTATGGAATTCACCGTGGAGATTCTCAGCTAAATATAAGAGATGCCATGATTCAGCTAGACCAACCACTCCTGAGCAGATACATATAAGACTTGATATCATGCTATAGAGCTATGTTCTCATAAATAGATAATGAAATTGTTGTGTATACACAGTACAATTTTATTTATTTGTAAATAAAAGTGAAATTATAAAATTTGAAAGTAAAATGAATGAAAATGGAAGTAAAAAAAAAACATAGATAAAGGTAACCCAGGGTCAGAAAGACAAACATTGCATGTTCTTTCTCATATGTAGATCTCACTTTCAACATTTTAGATTTCTATGCTTAACATGGGGTCCTTTTAAGGGACAGAGGGCTAGAAGGGGTGAACTCGGCAGAAGGAATAGTAGAGCATGACGTGAAAGAAGAAGGAGGAAACCAGAGATTAAATAGTTTAAATTGAAAGGAGGGTGAAAAGAAACAGGAGATGAGGGACAGAGTGTGGTTGTCTAAAAGCAAGGATGTGTGAATTCACGTAGAATCCTGCTTTGAAGTTAATTAAAATTATAACATAAAAAGCAAGAATTTGAAGCATTATTCTGCATGGATAGACAATCCTTGTCCCAGAAGCCATAGGTTATGGAATAAAATCCCAGTGCCAGGTGTGATTATATTTATGAGTTGTTGATTAAGGAGGACACAGAAGCCCCCAGTATAACACAGGCTGTTACCATTGCTCTTGAGTTCTCACAGAACTAGATATAAAGATCACACTGTTGAAGACATCACACATTTTGCTTTCAGGACACAGAGAAGTTGAACTGGATCTGAGCTGGGAGCTTCCTCTATGCTTGCCAAGTTTCTAAGTGCTGGAAGGTGCTGTGTAGGCTGCTGGGGAAGAAAAGTTCCCAACAGTCTTATTGATCTGTGAGCCTGTGATCCATAACAATCTGTAGGCAAGATATGTCCAATGGTGCAACAGCAGCATGACTGCTATGGGGGTAACCATTCACGTTCTTACTGGTTTTCAGAGGGACCCAGTCCCAACAGTCTACAGTCTTCGGGGCTGAATCGTTATGACTTGTCATGCTGTTTCTATTTGCCTTTAGGGTTTATCATACTTGCCCTAAAATTATTACACTTTGGGTTCTCTGACTGGCCTCAGTGTGTGTGTGTGTGTGTGTGTGTGTGTGTGTGTCTATACATTTCCTGCTAAGGGTTTGCTAAGATTTGCTGACTAGTTCATTTAGTTTTTTTTTTTTAATTTTAACTTAAGACTTTGGCATCCTGACAGTGTGCAGGTAACATTTCATTTCCCCTGGGCCTTAGACATAAAGTAGATAAGATGTGATGTAAGGAATGAGACATGGTTCCTCTGTAAAGAGTAGGGGAGGACAAACGTTGGGTTAATTTTCTTCAGGAGATTGTGGTGGTTGCATTCTGATAGGCAAATGCTGAAAAGGATGAAGTGAAGCAGAAGAATCATCAGTGTGAAGCAAATTTGGGGTACGACTTTAGGAAAGCCATGGTCACTTCAATAGCTCGTTCATTCCTGGGAGGGAAGGCTTCTATCTAGTAAGTAAAGGACTCTAGACACATCAACAAAATAATAACGTCTTTACCTTGATAGGTGTATCTCCTTTGGATTAGTTCAAACATTGGCGGAAGATAAAGATGGCCAGAGTTCTTTTGCCTAAAGATAGTATAGGCTTGACACAATTAAACAAAAAAAAAAAGAAAAAAAAACCTGTGAAGATCAGTCCCTGTCCTAGGAACAGTTAAGCTGCCGTTTCTAAGATGGTATTTCTCCTTGAGTGAATTGAGTCATGCATTTTCTTAATTATTTTCTGTTATAGGTATTAGGGTGACATTCTTATTTTCCATGTGGAGCCATGCTCCCCTTTGGTGCCTCCTGTTTTTAGAGCCCACTCCTACTCCTGGGGTGGATACTTAGGCTGTACATCATCCACCTTTGGAGTGAACAATACTAAAACTTAGGGGATCTGTAAAGTTGCATTTTTCCCACTTGCCAGCCTATTTACTTGGACACTATGAGACATATCCTTGTATGGCCCTTGCAGTGGACAATTGCCAGTAGGTTTGGGAAAAGGAAGGTTTCCAGTAAATTTAGGATCTATTGCCTACGTGTATGGGTGAGGTGCTGTGTGTTAATAGTCCTTGTTCTTTCCAGAAGGCAGCATAGGCATGTAGTATCATAAAGGCACACTTTCAGTCAGTGTAGATGTTCATCCTTTACCTTGCTTCGAACTGAGTCTTCTTGTTAAGGTTATTAGTTTGGCCTCTCAGACCAAGGTAGAAAGAGATAATACAGAAGCCTCAGTTAGTTTTATCTGGCTAAGGGCTGAATTTCCATCCTTACATTCTCTAGTTAAAATGTAACTGCTCCCATAAGTAAACCACATCTCCTCCACATTGTACAGGGCTGCTCATTTAACTCAGGCTACCTGGCAGAGGTAAAGGAGGGCGTCTCAGTACAAAGGTGTGCCAAATTCGAAGACATTTCCCTGGTATAGTGATTCAGGCTTTAGGGTGCTACAAGTTTTGATACTACTGGGGTGAACAGGAAGTCCTGCTGGAAGGACCAGCCTTCAGCAGCTCAGGAATTGAAGGGAGCCACACTTCCCTTCAAATGAAGTGGACTAATCACTCAATTGACTTTTCTGTCTGAGGGAGTAAAACTTAATCCTCTGGCACTGGCAAGAAAGGGAAACACAAACACAGACACATAGACACACAGACATCTAGGGTGCTGATGAATGGCAAGCCTTCAGCAGGTCATAGAAACTAAAGAGGAGATGCAGAGTAGGCGAACTACTAGACAGACAAACAGACACATGAGGATGTTTCTGAGGGCCAAAGCTTAGTTCATTTTTTCTTCTTTTGTTGCTTGTTGTACTCTATTCTTTTTCTGTTCTGGTCTACCCTGATATTTACCTTTTTCTCTTTCCGTCTGACTTTCTTCTAACTTTCTTCTAACTACCTCCCGATGTCTTCCTTTTCACTTCTTTATTTTATTTCTTACACCTTATATACCCCAGCAAAATCTTTCATGCAATATAAAAATACAATGTGGCTACATTCCATTTTTTAAGTGAGTGATTACAATGAATACAAGTAAAAAACGTTTCCCACTTCCCTTACAAGATTAAATATCCTATGTATTACAGATGAAGGACAATTTATCCCAAGAACCCACATGCATTCATATCCAAGCAACTTGTCATAGATTAACAGAACATAAGCAAGTAAGGTGTTTTTCTCCACTACTTCTTTTACTGGTTGGCTGCATTTTTGTGGTTACAAAGAAAAGATCAATCACTTCATTATTTATCTCAAAAGGTAATCTTATAAAAAAATCTTAAAGGAATCACAAATCTAAACATATATATATATATATATATATATATATATATATATATATGAAAAACCATCAGTCCACTCTACTTTAAATCCTCAGGGTGCATACCCACTCATCATCAGTTTTTTATGTCTAGAAGCTGAGGGCAGAAATGGATACAAGGAATTAATCATCACCTTTGATCACCAACCCATCTTAGCAAGAAAGGTACATCAGCCAGCAATAGCCAGGCTGCCTTCGTTTTTGTTCCCTGACCCCGGAGTCCCTCACTCAACTATTTCATGTGTGCCTTTCTAAACTTTAAATTGTTCCCCAAGATTTTCTACCTCAAAGTCAGTAACAAAAAATTCTTAAGCTAACCCTAAGTCATGATCTAAAGCTTTGTTTTAGCTATGATGCACACTGAAACCCGTGAACACATCTGCCAACATTAAGATTAAAAGAACTTGAGCTAGCCTAGCTTCTGGGGTTCAACTGTTTTCCTTAATCATTAACCTATGCCACAGTCTATATGGCTCCTCAAGAGAATCTCTTAAGTCCTAGCTGCGTGACACTTCCTTGTTCCTATTTTTTTACCCTATTTTCTGCCCTTGCTTTATCAGGGGCGGGGGCAACACTATATCCTACCTTTATCTATATTATTTTTCCCACTAAACTAACCTCTATCATAATCTCTTACTGTATTTGTTAAAAGCCCTTAATCATCAAAATTCTATTTAAACTAACACTGTCATTGCACAAAATCATTACCTCAATTAAACAGTACAGCTTTAGAGGAAATAATCTTCATAATAATCCACAGGTAAAAATGCCCAGTAAAACAGAATATTTCCATGGGATAATCACACTACATTAAAGGCAGTGGGGGATCTCCCTACACCCATTCACACCATGCCAGATACCAGAGAAAAATGGCACTGGCAAACATGTAAATGCACAGCAGTAGAAAGATACATTTTGTAGACAAAGCCCTTGGGGACTTGTCTTTCCCACCTCACTGCTTGTATCCACTATTGTGCTACCGCACCCATCTCTGGAGGATATCCATTGCTCAGATGCAGGCCAAGCCAGTCAGAAGAACAGGTACTGACTGAGAAACGCTTAAGGAGAGGTGTTCAACATTGTCAGCCATCAGGGAAATGCAAATCAAAACAACTTTGAGATTCAGTCTTACAGCTGTCAGAATGGTTAAAATCAAACAAAAATACCAGCAATAGCTCATACTGGTGAGGATGTGGAGCAAGAGGAACACTCCTTCATTGCTGGTGGGAGTACAAACTTGTACATCCACTTTGGAAATCAATACAGTGGTTTTTTTCTTTTTTTTTAGAAAATTGGGAAATGGTCTACCTCAAGACCCAGCTATACAACTCCTAGGAATATACCCAAAGGACACTCCATCCTGCCACAAGGACATGTGCTCAACTATGTTCATAGCAGATTTATTCATAATAGTCAGAAACTGGAAACAACCTAGATGTCCTTCACTCAAAGAATGGATAAAGAAAATGGGGTACATTTACACAATGGAATATTACTCGGCTGTTAAAAAATGACAACATGAAATTTGCAGGCAAATGGATGGAACTAGAAAAAGTCATCCTGAATGAGGTAATTCAGACACAGTATGTACTCACTTATAAGAGTATATTAGCTGTCAAGTCAAGGATAATCATGCTACAATCCACAGACCCAGAGAGGCTAAGTAACAAGGAGGGCTCAAGGGGGATGGATGGATCTCATTGGGAAAGGGAAATAGGATAAATATCAAGGGTGGACGGGAGTGGGTGGGGATGGGAACTAGAGGGATCAGGTAAGGGGAGGAAAGGGATGGAAGGAGAGAGTACTGGGAGACAGGACTGGAACTGGGGGCATTTCGGAAGCAAGGTAGAAGAAACCTAGTGCAATGGAAACTTCCTGTAATCTAGACACAATGACACAGTGAAGACTCCTAGTAATGGATGATTTGGATTCTGAACAGTTATCTTCTGTACAGGCACAGCTTCCAGTGGAGGGACTGGAACACCAACCCAGCCACAAAACCTTTGACCTACAATTTATCCTGCCTGCAAGATGTGCTGGGGTAAGTGTGGCACAGAACTTGTGGGAGTGGCCAAAGAATGACTGGTCCAACTTGAGACCCATGCATGCCACAAGAGGGAGCCTACACCTGACACAGCCTGGAGGGGCCAGGAACCAGAGGCTGGATAGCCCAGAGATCCAGGATAGAACCAAACACAACTGGCAAACCAAACCAAACCAAACCAAACCAAACCAAACCAAACCAAACCAAACCAAACCAACCAACCAAACAAACAAAAAACAATCTAAACTAAAAACAATTAAATGATTCCTAATGATATACTGCTATACTCATAGACCACAGCCTAGGATAATTGTCATCAGAGAGTCTTCATCCAGTAACTGACAGGAGCAAATGCAGAGACCCACTGCCAAATATTAGGGAGAGCTCAGGAAATGCTGCAGAAGAGGTAGAGGAAGGATTGTAGGAACCAGAAGGATCAAGGACACCACAAGATCATGACCCACAGAATCAACTAAGCAGGGCTCATAGGGGCTCATAGAGATTGAAGTGACAATCAGGGAGCCTGTATGAGTCTGACATCTGCATATACCTTGTGGTTGCATAGCTCGGTGTTCCTGTGGGACCCCTAACATTGGGAGTGGGGGCTGTCTCTGACCCTTTTGCCTGCTTTTGGGATCTTTTACCTCTTCCTCGGTTGCCTCGTCCAGCCTTGATATAAGGGTTTGTGCCTAGTCTTATTGTAACTTGATATGCCATGTTTGGTTGATATCCTTGGGAGGCCTCCTCTTTTCTTAAGGGAAATGGAGGGGAAGTGGATCTAGGGGAGAGAGGAGGTCAAGGGAGGGGGAGTAGGAGGAGAGGAGGGAGGAGAACCTGTGGTCAGGATGTCATATATGAGAAAATAAAAAAAAATGCAGATCAAGGTGAATCAACTTTAAGAACCAGCACATGTGTATCTATGCAAAAGGCTGTAACAGAATGACCAAGGGTCAGGCCTTTGGAATAACATTGTTTTTAACTTACAGTTTTATTTAGTTATGATTTCTTTTTATTTACCCACATAGGCATGGCTTTAGTAGGAAAAATAGTTGCCATTTCTTGTTAAGAAGAACATGAGCCAGTATATTATGTAGTTATCTCAGTTTCTGTAATTATTGCAGCTAAACCTCAAGTTCCATAGTTGAGTGTTTTCTTATGGTTTCCCATGCTTCATAAATTCCAATGAAGATTTTACTTCAAATTAGAGCAAAATGATTGGACTTCCTTAGATGGTGGTGTATATGATCATTTTATTTTCTCATGTCTTCTTTTCCATAAGATAAAAGGTGAAAATTATTTAAATTTCTACATTCCAAGGTACAGTCTTCATTTCCTATATTCTGCCAAATAAGCTTATGAAGGGCTAATGGAATAGAAAAGTTTTGAAAAATGAAAACAAATCCCATGGAGCTAGATTCACTTGCCTCTTGCTAGGTATTCTTTTTGTTTTGTAAATTTTTCGTATTCAAAGCCAGCAGCTGAGTCGCATCCTCTTCTCCATCACCGCTTGCTAAGTGCACTCCTTCCTACTTCTCTTTCCAAGGAAGGTCTCAGATAATTAGACTACGCTAATGAGACGTTCCGCCCGAGTGGTCCTGAGAGTGCAATAGGTACTTTAAAGCAATAGATTTTCATCTCTTCAGGGGAAACGAAGAGTTAAAGAGGGATGGAGGAGACAATGAAAGTGACCAGATACATATCGGATTATTTTTCTAATTACCAAAAAACGGAAAGAAAAAGGAACTGCCCTCTGAGTCACGGCACCTGCCAAGAGACCAAATGAGTCTTCCGTAAACTGATTTGCCTTTCTGCCTGATTTACCAGACTGACACTTGATTTGTTCTGAGCACAGATGATGCCTCAGACGCAATGGCGGATGACAGCCCACATAACCTCTCTCTCAGCTTTCATCTCACATATTCCATTTGAAGTTGAGTTCAGATGAGGGAGAGACACACAGAATTAATATTACCTCAGATCAGCCAAGTCTCCAGAGGGAGCAGCCGAAGCTCTTCTGGAAACAATAAACCCTTTAAACATGACAGGGGGAGTGAGACCTTAGAAGGCCTCTGAAAGTATCCATTATTAAAGAAGGGATAGGGGACTTTGATTTTTTTTCCCTCAGTAAAAGCAGTGATGAAATAGTGCCAGTTTTACATACAAATTCAAAGATCTAGGATGGTTTATGTTAAAAGTCTTTCTCCTGCTCCATAACATAGTCAGTAGAGAGAAAGAATTCATGTGAACTATATTGGTCATGGCATTGATATTTGTCTTCTGTTTAATTTTTCCTAAAGAAAAATCAAATAAAAATGGGTTACTTAGCAGCAAGCAGAAAGAGGAAAAACAGAATACACACACACACACACACACACACACACACACACACCCCATGCCTTTTCAAATTAAAATGTCCTGAAGTTCAAACAAGAAATACATGGTTTCCTAAAGACTTCAAGATTATTTTAACTGGTACAAAAGTGTGTACTTATCAAAAAAGAAAAAAAATTACCAAGAACATTTATAAACAAAATACATATGTTCATGTGTATATTTTAACAGCAATATCTTCATTAGCATTAGCATTAAAATGAATGCATTTAGGGGATGGGGATGGCTCAGTGGTTAAGAGAGCTTGATTTACAAGATTTGAATCCCCAGCACCTGTATGAAACATGAGCATGACTGTATATATCTGTAACTCAGTGCTAGAGTTGGGGTGATTGTTTTATTATTGATTGGGTATTTTATGGCTCAGAATCAGAGACATTTATTATCTCACAATTCTTTCACTAGTCCAGGTAAGACACAGATGGGAATCTATAAATCAGGGTTTTTCACCAGCTTAGACTGAGAAAAAAATGCACTTTCAATTTTAGCCACTTGGCTGGTAGTGGATCCTGGAAGACCTTCTTCCAAAGTCACTCAGAGGACTGTTGACAAGATTATTCCCTCCCCTCCACAGGGTGAAGGAGACTATGGCAGAGACTTTAACATCTCATTATATCATGGTCTCCATGGAACTGTCATTCAACGCAAAGAGCTTCTCCAAGAATAGCCTGTCAGTTGCCTTCGATTCTAGGTTCAGTGAATTGAAACTCAACTTTCCTGAATGAAGTGCTAAACGCCTCATCTTCCAATCTTTCCTTTAGGGAGAAAGAGGCTGATTACAGCCAAGAGAGCTGATTTTAGCAATTTCTCTCACAGAACCACTTCTCTGCTAAGTGCCAGGGTCAGGACACACTAAGCAAAGTGTTCAATACACTGTTAATGGATGTCCTGGAGGGATCAAAAACATATTTATTCAAGGAAGATTCAGTGATATTCAACAGAACGAGAATTAATGAAGCAAGAACATAAAACCCGACATTTAAGTAAATCCATCACCAAATGAGAATAAAAGTAATTAGGTTACTGGCTATAGGTCTTTGCTTCTCAGAAGAAAAATAAAATAATCAGAATTTTCCATAGACAAAACCCGTCTATAAAGAATTATCTCTTAAAAGTTTTAGTTTTATTGGTTAAAAGAAGTACAATTAAGGATTTAAAATTTAGTTAAATGAAAGTATTACAAACTTTTATTCAACCATACCCTCCATTTTACAAAGCCCTTTGAACATATCTTCAGTGCTCTGAATTGTGCACATTTGTCCTCAGCTAATGCTCATTAGAACTCTAGGTGGATGCTGAACTTGGACTTTCATACTTCATTACCAATCTACTTAATCTCATATCCCAACATTTGTATATTCATGCAGACAGACAGATGAGAGACAGACAAACAGACAGGCAGGTGGGCAGGCAGATAGACAGGAAAACCACACACACACACACACACACACACACACACACACCCCACATGTAAATGCCTGCTTGCAGCAATGACTTCATGTGATCAACTCATATAATTCAAATCTCAACATAGCCATTCTTTTATGGGAGATTTCATTCCTGTCTAAAGCTTTTGATTAGCTGGAAAGACCATCTTCCGACCAACTATGTTGAGATCATGCTGAAAAAAGTCAGACATCTGAATATGTTAGAGCTGCATAGGTTTTTCTAATGTATAGTCATCAATGAAAATCCTGCTCTAGAGCCATGGATCTGTGACATACACCAGAGTTGAAAGGTCTTCCACAGATTCAGGGTCAGATCCAGAGAAAAGAAACCTTAAATACCTTAAATATTCAATAGTTTGTCAGATAGTCTGGGTTTTATTTATCAGGACTAAATTTTAGATGATAAGTCTTTTGGTTTTATCATACCCACAGCACATAGCTCTACTGTATGAATACAGCATGCATTAGTAGAAATAAGCAAAATTAGTTGTGTAGTAGAATCTTGTGGTGCCTTATGAAGTACAGAAACCTCTATATCTGATTTCATATGTATGGAATGAAAAATTGAAGGTTTAGATAATACTGATGCATTATCACTGGTATGAATCTAAGATGGCTTCAGTGTGATGAGACTTTTGGATCAACTCTAAAAACTTCTCTAGAGTGGACATCCCATACAACAGGCCCTGAGGGAGCTTAAATGTTTCAGCCATGTGGTGTTGGCTGTTTTTCTTTATAGCTTGCTTGACGGTTTGGTCACCATGATCAACAACTCATTCTTGAATATATTATTTGAAAGGAATGTTTTCCTTTACAATTAGTAATTATCAGTTACTGTTCTTTCTAACATTTCAGTCAGTGTGGGGTTATAGTAGTAGAAAAAAGTAGAAGAAACTAACTTTAGTTAGTATGGGATTATAGTACTAGAAAGAATGCATTTCCTACCCATAATAGCCAAGGGGTGTAAACAAGTCAAGTGAAATTAGCAAAGTGCAAGTGTGGGAAAGGGGCTCAGGATAAGGTAATGCCACGAGTTTACAGACAAGGAACATATTTCAGGAAGGCATCCCAAAGGAAGTGAAGACGACGATGAGGACTGAAGTGCTATGCAAGTGAAATGTGGCTGGCTCTAACAGGAAGCAATGTGGCAGGAAACAAATGAGAAACAGCATTGCAAGTGAATTGTGTCTCCTAGGGTTCAGATAACCAAACACTTACTTCACTTTAGCATTAAATAGCAATAAATGTCACATGCTTTAGTGAATACTTTTGTCACAGGTTATCTTTAGAGGCTAAGTCTTTAATGGCTAAATTTGAATTATTTAGACAGAATTATTCCTCAAGAGAAGACTCAACGATGTTTGCCACTGACACTTAGTCTCTAAGAAGGTTACTCTTTACCTTGATTAGAAGTAAAATAACTATATAGATACACCTCTAGCTTTACCCATGAGGGCATACAGAAAGGAAGAAGTGCCTCCCTCAAGGATACATGGATCTGGTTAGTGAAGGCTCCAGAAGTGATGTGGCCAGCAATTTCAGTGGCTCCAGTGGCTGCAGCAATCCTCCACATAGTCTGCTGGCCCCTTTCCCTAGAGGAGGTGACATTGACATCAGCAGGGTTTTCCGTGGCTTGAGATACCACCAGCAGCTTTTCCAGGTCCTCTTCAGATTTATGATGTAGATTCCATCACTTTTCCATTTTTATATGTGCTTTGCCATCTGGAAGTCAAGGTTGGTGCCACCCAAATGCATTTCTGTTGTCAGAAACACGAGACCATCCTTTCCCTTCATCTGCAGGATGCTAAGGACTTTGAGTACTGTGTGGGAGTTTCCTTTTAAGTTACAATGGGAATCAAGAGGAACACCAACCATATGACCCCTTCCCTGAACATTGTAGCAAGGCAGAAAAGTTGTGTTATAAGTGTCTGTGCTTTGGGATTTTAAAAGTTGATTCATTGATAAGACTGTCTGACATACTGAGTATGGTCCCCTTCTTTGTAATCCTTTAAAGATTTCCAGAGAATTATATAGAACACTGTGTAATAACTTAGAAAAGTTTTCTACATCCTTGGTCAAACTCTGCTTCCCATTTTTAAACAAAAACAGCATAATTTCTAACTTTATGATGATCTGAATGGAGGTTCTTTCAGTTCTTATACCAAACAGATGATGGTGTGTAGAACCAGAAGCTTGTTTTATGCTTTAGCTGAGCTGCTTATATAGACCAATGTATACATATACATGCATGTGTCTTTGGTGTCACTGGATCCCATTATGTGTGTGGCATCTGTACTTCTTAAAGCTAAGAGAAAACACTCAAACTTATATAATTGCCTTCCAAATTCCTTTACTATAATCTATAAGGGATCATGAGCGTTGCTAGCATTTCTACTATAAGGTATAGGTCTATTTACCTTTTCTATGATCGGGTTTTTGTTTGTTTGTTTGGTTTTTTGTTTGTTTCTTTTGCTAGACAGACAGGGTTTCTCTGTGTAGTTTTGGTACCTGTCCTGGATCTCACTCTGTAGACCAGACTGGCCTTGAACTCACAGAGATCCTCCTGGCTCTGCCTCCTGAGTGCTGGGGTTAAAGGTGTGTGCCACGGGGGGGGGGG
>CABHPH010104355.1:0-26657 GCA_902168325.1 Peromyscus nudipes
GTCTTCAGGATACTCTCCGGCATTCATCCTTTGCCACAGGCACCTGGATTAGGATGAGAAATGCTAACACCCTGCTCCACCTTGGAAGAAGGTTCTGTCTGAGGAACAGACACAGCAGCCTGGACTGAAGTTGTCACCTTTTTACTCCATGAGAGAAATGGGAGCTAGATCAAGTACCACAGACTCCTCCATTTATTACAGAATTTACACTTTTTTTTTCCCTTGGTGTTCATTTTCTAGTCAACAAAGTCTTTGAATATTTCATTTTCCTTTTAGATTTATTTTTATTATTTTTAAGTTATTTGTATCTGTGGGTGTCTGTGTGTGGGTATATGCATGTGAGTACAGATGCCTGTGAGGGTGAGAAGAGGACATTAGACCCATTGGAGCTTGATTTATATACAGTTGTGGGTCCTGGGAACTGAACTTGGTCCTCTGCAAGAACAGGATGCATCACAACCTCTGAGCCATCTCTCAAGCCCCTGAATTAAGTTGCATTTAAAAATACCTTTCTCGCCGGGCGGTGGTGGCGCACGCCTTTAATCCCAGCACTCGGGAGGCAGAGGCAGGCGGATCTCTGTGAGTTCGAGGCCAGCCTGGGCTACCAAGTGAGTTCCAGGAAAGGCGCAAAGCTACACAGAGAAAGCCTGTCTCGAAAAACCAAAAAAAAAAAAAAAAAAAAACCAAAAAAAAAACCTTTCTCCAGTCTTATTGAGGTGTGGGTCAGTGGATCTTCTCATTCTGTAATTCTAGAAGCCAGTTTCTTCAGATTCAATACACACAGATCAAATACAGCATTACAAAAGAAAGAAACTGTATTGAAAAACAATTAAATATTTAAGCATTCTGGAATATAATAGTATATAGATATAATATATTCAATTAGTATATGTAGCCATGTGTCTTAGTATTCTATTTCTATATGAGATACCATGACTAAGGCAACTTATAGAAGAAAGCATTTAATTGGGGGCTTACTTACTGTTTTAGAGGGTTAGTCTGTGACTATCAGGAAGCAGACAGGCATGGCACTGGAGCAGTAGCTGAGAGCTTTACATCCTGGTCAGTAGGCAACAGAGAGAGAGAGAGAGAGAGAGAGCGAGAGAGAGACTAGGCCTTGAAACTCTGGAAGCACACTTCCAGTAATACTTCCTCCAAAAGGACTACACTAACTCCAACAAGGCCACACCTCCTAATCCTTCCCAAACAGTTCAAATAACTGGTGACTAAACGTTCAAATATATGAGCCTATTGAGCCTATGCATTATCATTCCAACCACTACACCATGTTTTTAAATAATAAGTATACATTAAAATAGAAACAAACATAAATGGGACATACATCTTGGAATATGAATTTGCAATAATAATGTAATATGGAAATACCTATGATTGCTATTGGTAAAAAAAATTCATGGAAATTACTTCTATTGTAGTTTGTGACCTATGTTCACAATTCCAGAAAATGATAAATTTCAGTTAGAAGTTGGTGAAACTAAAACTAAGATTGGCCAGTCTAAACTTTCTGATCCCATACACATCATCCACACTATTGTTTGGGGTCTGTGCATCCAGGACAATTGCACATGAGCCTGACACAGCTGAATCTTCTTTAGCTTTAGTTCACACAGTTTGTGACCTCAGGGACTGCCCTAGGTTTTCTTTTCAATGCACTCGGGGGACAAACCTCCATCCTCTGCAGCCTGACCATTACCTGGGGAGCAATGACCTCCGTGGACAGTTTTGCCACTTCTCTACAGTTTGGATGAGCCTTGGCAGTGACAGCAGAAGCAGGGACAAGGACTTGGTAAAAGCTGCACTATTCCATTGGAGCAATAAGAAAGGGCTCCGTGAGTTTAAAAAAAAAATAGTGCTGACTTGGGAATATGCAAATTTGGATTCTTTAAACTGTAAATACCAGATGACACCAACCCAAGCAGACTGAACATTAAATAATTATTTTAAAATTTGCTTTCTAAGAGTTTAGTCTATTGACCACATCTCTGTTACAATATTATACTCCCTGAAACTGACTGTAATTTATCTGCAAAGTCCCTTTAACAGGGAAATTTATCCAAGTTTTACAGATGAAGAAAAAAAATTACTCTTTCGTCATGTTCAATTCAAGCTTTTATTGAAATCAATTCAGAGGCGGCTTCAGCTGCTACATGTAAGTATTTCTGTGACACAGAGTTGTCTTTAAAACGCTGCTCAAGTTTTCTGTGAGGAAGGCAAGCTGGGTAGGAGGCTTAGTTCCTGCTCTTTGTTCCACTGCCTTAACCAATGACCTGGTGTCTTTAAGAGGGACTAGTAAACATTGGGAAGTAGAAAGGCTCTCAAAATTATGGATCACATACCCTGCAAATGGAACTTTACTTTTATCACCACAGTCATTAAAGATCATTAAAACAATATTAGCACCATGATTTGAGAAAACAAGCCAAAGCGCTAATTCTGTTGCACCCTTGTACTGTAGGAGATTCAGAATAAAGGGGAGATTTTACTATTTTTTCTTTCTTTAAGTCTCAGGATTGTTAAATATTAGAAGGCTCCTACCTCTTCACTAAATGTTATTTAATAATTCTAAATGTTATTTAGCAGCTCAGGATAACTTGACAGTCTCCTTCTGTCTGAAAATAGTGGATTAGAGTGGATTCCTTCTGAGTGTCTTAGCTTGCCATTTTATTTATGACTCTGGCTTCTGATAGTCAAAGACTTTTGTAGGTTGTATAAATGATCCAGCTTGAAGAAATCACATCAAAACATTCTCTCTGTTTTATTATTTTTCTCACCTATGGAAAAAAAGAAATCTATTTCAGAGAGGGAAGGGACAATTATTAGTTTCTGCAGAACTATTTCTTGAAATGAAAAAAAAAAAAAAAACCAAGAAGAGCAATTTTAATATTTGCTGTTGAAACTTTGTTTTGTGGTTGTATTGGCGGATTATTTCTCCTTTTCCTTTACTGTGGAATTTTTATTTTTATGTAGCAACACTGAAAGTTACCAGGGAATAATTTTGGTGCTAGTGCTGGGAGAGACACGCCCATTTTTTTTTTTTTCCTGAGACCAGGATTCTAAGGTGATTAGTGCTCCTGGGATGCATGAAACCAGTGTAATGGTTTATGTTTCCATGAGAAATCGCCCTTTTCTTCAGACTCTGAAAATCCCTGCAGTCATGACTCACCTGGCGCGCTGGGAGGGCAGTGGAGAGGATGGCGTCACACTGAGAAGCAGGGATAATTACGGGCCGCTGAAGCCTTAGAAGGCAACTGCTTGGGTGGAAAGGGAAACATTAAAGAAAAATACAATGGAAGTACAATCAAAGGCTCCCTAAATAAATTGGATGATAAAATAATATGGCCCAACGGCTCAAGGCTCGGATAAAGACTGCATATTCCAACACGATCCATTCGGATTCTGGCATTGTGATTAGCTCACCCTGTGTGTGTCTGCACGGGCAGATCACCTCCTGTGGTTCGAAGTGTGTGAGACTCATTTGCTCCGGGGGAAACAAGTTCAGAAGGTGACGACATGCCTAATGGGCATATTTTGCTGTTCAGTTGGGGATTTGCGATCTTAGTTGAGAAATCAGGAGGAACACCACTGCTTCCCGGCAGCCTTTTCTGTTCACTGTTACTGCTTCTTCCTCTCTACTTCGCTATCAAATCACAGGAACGGAAAACTGAGACACTTGACGGAAGTGATTGGCTGAAGACTATTCACCTTACTAAGCAGGACTAGAGATCGCTGTTGCATTCAACCATCTCTACCTTTGAATTCTGAGAGTGACCTCCAGACCCTCCCAGGATAGGTTCTCACTGAATGGCTTTCCAGGGGTCCAACTCAGCTCCTGGCATATTGGCCACTTAATGTCTTCTCAAGTTCTAAAAACAGCATATTTCTTTGGTGCTATAGAGTTGCAGCTTCTCTCTGATGTCTGGAAACTCAAGTGGACTGAAATAAAGGCATCCATGTGCCTTTCTGCCTTCATATTCTCACAGGGTCAGAGATACTTGGCAAGAGAAAGTTACAGGAACAGGGGACATGGTGTAAAAGGGGTAAATCTTCATCTGAGTATTGCTGATAACTTCCTGTCCTCTCTGCACCCCCTCCTTCCTGTTCATCTGTCAGCTTTCCAAAGCTCTTTCCCCCTCCCCACCCGAGACAGGGTTTCTTTGTGAAGCCGTGCTCTGTAGACCAGGCTGGCTTTGAACTCACAGGGACCTGCTTGCCTCTGCCTCTTGAGTGCTGAGATTAAAGGCATGAGCCAGAGCTTTTTTTTGGAGCATTTTCTAATTTTTCTTACTTTTTAAAAGTTCACTCATTCTTTATTTATTTGTACTAAAGTATTATTTAAGATGAATCTTTTTATTTTAATGTTAAGACCAGAGCACTAGAGATCATTTCTATGCCTTGGCCCTTCTCTGAAATAAGACAGTATGAAGTTTGTTTTAATTTTATAGGAGCCCAGAGGTAAGAGACTTTGGACTTTTAAGTGTTTAAAGACTGTGGGAATATTTAGAAGTTGGACTCTTTTCTATTTTGATATTCACACGAGACCTTGTAGTTTAAAGAATTTCATTGTAATTTAAAAGCAATGTGTTTATGTGTTAAGTTGACAAGGCATAGAGTGCTCTACTTAGCTTCAGCTGTCCACTTTGACGCAGCCTAGAGTCACCGGAGAAGGGAGGAATTGCTCAAACTGGATTGGTATATGGGCATGTCTGTAGGGAGTTATCTTGATTGTTAATTGATGCAGGAGGGCCCAACTACTGTCCTGCTCCCTGGGCAGGAGGTCTTGATATATGTAAAAAAGTTAACTAGCCATAAACACTCTGGTCCCATCAAGCAGAATTCCTGCATGGCTTCTGTTTCAAATTCCTGCTTGGTTTCTGTCTTGACTCCTCAAAGATGACTGTGACCTGGAAGTGTAAACAAGTATATCCTTTCCTCCCCTCCAAAACAGAACAAAACAAACAAAAACCCAGAGCACTGTGAATTTCTAGAATGCCGATATAGTTCTCAGAGCATAAAGATTCTCCTTTGAAAAGAATATATAATGTCTATATATCACTTGTACTTACTGCTGTATTGACTGTTTCTATAACGATGACTTGCTTAATCCACTAAGTAAGCCACCAGGGATAATTAGATCATAATCTACTACCTTCATTCTAAGGATGATAACCTTTCACTGTGTTCCCAATGACCCAATGAAACTTTAAGCTTCTTCTTTATCTATCTATCTATCTATCTATCTATCTATCTATCTATCTATCTATCTATCTATTTTTACATCCCGACCACAGTTTCCCTTTCCTCCTCTCTTCCCAGTCCCTTCCCCACCCCTCCCCCCATATACACCTCTTCCTCTGTTTCTCTTCAGAAAAGGGCAGGCCTCCCATGTTTATCAACCAGCCATGGTGTATTAAGTTGCAGTGAGATGAGGTACCTCCTTTTCTATTAAGGTTGGATAAAGCAACCCAGTATGAGGAATAGGGTCCCCCAAACAGGCAACAGAGTCTAAGACAGCCCTTACTCCCACTATTAGGAGTCTCAGAAGAAGACCAAGTTACACAACTATACCATGTATGCAGAAGGCCTAAGTCAGACCCATGCAGGCTCCCTGATTATCTCTGTAAGCCCTTATGAGCCCAGGTTAGTTGATTTTGTGGTGTCCTTGAACCCTCTGGGTCCTATCATCCTTTCTCCCCCTGTTCCACAGGATTCTCTGAGCTTGACCTAATGTTTGGCTATGGGTCTCTGCATCTGTTTCCATCAGTTGCTGGGCTGAAGCCTCTCTGATGACCATTGGGTTAGACACTAATCTATGAATATAGCAGATATCACTAGGAATCATTTCACTGACTTTTTTTTTTGTGCCAGTTGTTTGGTTCTATGGTCTCTGTGCTATACTGCCTCTGGTTCCTGGCCCTCCAGGCAGTGAGGTGTGAGCTCCCTCTCAGGTATGGGTCTCAAGTTGTACCAGTCATTGGTTGGCCACTCGTACAATTTCTGCGCCCCCTTTACCCCAGCACATCTTGTAGGCAGGGCAAATTGTAGGTCAAAGGTTTTGTGGCTGGGCTGGGGTCCCAATCCCTCCACTGGAAGTCTTGCCTGGTTACAGAAGATGGCTGTTTCAGGCTCTGTGTCCCCCATTGCTAGAAGTCTTAGCTAGAGTCACCCTCATAGATTCCTGGGAGTTTGAGTGCACTGTTTCTAGCTCTTCCCAGAGATGCCCCTCACCCCCATTCCAGTTGTGTTTCCCTGTACTTTTCGTCTCCATCCTCCCCCAACCTGTTCTCTCCTGTTCTCATGCCCACCCTCCATTCAGACCACTCCTTGTCCACTGGGAATGTCTCTTCTATTTTCCCTTCACAGTGAGATTCATGTGTCCCCCCTTGAATCCTCTTTGTTACCTAGCCTCTCTGGATCTGTAGATTGTAGCATGGTTATCCTTTGCTTTACAGCTAATATCCATTTATAACTGAGTACATACCAAGTTTGTCTTTTTATTTAAACTTCTTAAGTGTTGAAACATTGATATTCAGTGTCTTCTGTGTGGTAAGCACTGGCTTAGGTGCTGGGAAAAAAATCACTGATGAGATACAACTTCAACTCTTCCTGCATTACAGGTTAGTGTGGAAGAATAAACAACAACAACAAAACAAAAACAAAAAATCCCAGTAGGGCCTGTAAGGCAGGTTGTTGAGTACTTTGAGTTTGTAACATTAACAGGGAGAACAGCCTCAGTTCTTCTCACTGTGTCAAAGGATACCCAGGGCTCTCACAGCCTAAGTACTTCTACTAAAGTCAGCTACTGTTTTTATCTACAATTTTCCCCCCCACAGGATGTTGTCCATTTCTTTCATCTTACTGATTGTAAAAAATCTGAATGTTCATGTTCTCCCAGTTTCATGTGTTGAAATCCAAACCTCCAAGACAATGGGATTAGGACATGAGGCCTTAGAGGAGGAGCCCTTATGATTAGAAATAGAGTCCCCTCCCCCCACACACTGGAGAGCTGACCTGCCCTACTTGGCTCTGGGCCACCCCACTTGACTCTGGGATAACCGACCCCAATGACCCAGGTACCAGAGAGCTGGCCCCACTCTTAATAGGAGACGTGACCCCCCTGCACTTGGGAAAGCTGGTTTCATCCCTCACTATGGGTGTGGGAGAGCTGGTTCTACCCTTCACAAAGGGAGTTGGTCCCAGTGGCCTTGCCAGATCAACTCAGCTACTACCCTGACATACATCCAGGACTTTGAGTTGGCACTCTCCAACATCTACCCCATCTATGACCTGCTGGAGAGTGAAGGGACTGGTCCTGCAGAACCATGGCTGCAGGATCTTCACGACTGTGGGCAACAGCAGGATATCTGAGAGGAGTTTTGGTGAGGGTCTAGCATTGATGGTGTGCCAGAAACCAGAGGCCTTGAGCCTGACCAACAAGTCAACGAACATTTGCAAGAAAAGCTCTTTGGACAAAAGGGGTCTACTGCATGATACACAGCAGCTCCTAGTGCCACTGAGACAAATGAAGAGGTGATGGAAAGACAGGAAAGAGGGAGGAGTGAAGTAGTTTTTTTTAATTAATATTTTTATTTGTATTTTTAAATTTTTCTCTGTTTTTTTTTTAAATTTCTTTTATAGTTTTTCTTGGGGTGGGGGAATGTTACAAGAGTGAAAGGTGAGTATGGAGGGACTGGGAAATGAGTGGGTACTGGGAAATTGGAGTACATGATGTGAAATTCCCAAAAAATCTATAAAAATTATATTAACAAATAAAAGAAATAGAGTCCTGATGAAAGAGACTACAGAGAGACAACTGGTCCCCTCTACCTTGTGAGGGCAGCATGAGTAGATACCATCTATGAACTAGAAAGCAGTCCCTTATGGACACTGACCTGCCAGTACCTTGATTATGGAATTTATACTCTTCATGTATGTGGGGAGTGTCTGTTGTCTATAACCATTCTAGTTTATGGTATTTTATTACAGCATCCTGAGCTGATTGATATACTGATATATTTATTGTATATACCATCCAGGCTAACTCTCCTACTATCTGACTATAATTAGTGTTTATCATTGAGGAATACCATATAAAACCAAATGTAGAATTTTCCTTCAATATGATTTCTTTCTGACTTAATGAAACACTCATCATTGTTGATTATGCCAAGTCCACTGGCCAGATCTTTGAGCAGCAGCTCAATGTATTTTACATTCATCCTTATTCCCATTCACTCCCAAGTTGTTAATCATTTCCCGCCTCAATTGCTCTTCTGAGTTTCATCTTTCATTTTAAACCGAGCATATCCCTCTACATATTCTGCAAAACCTTCAACCAGGGTAAAAACATCAAATTCATTTTATTTTATCTGTTAAAATTTCAAAAAGTATATCTTTGATATGACACATTATCTTTAAAAAGTATTTATTGGCTCACCATTGCCTCCTAAATTACATCAAGATGTCTAGAGTATGCTCAAGGCTCTACATGATGTATTTCAAGCTATATTTCAAGTCTTTTCTCTTTCATTGCTTTTCATCAGATAACCTGTCTTGAACACCAAGTAAAGAGGTGGTGGAACTTTACATTTGCCCACATTTATCTGCTTCTCTTCTTTTGCTCATTCTTGTTTGCTGATCTTGGATTCTAACTAATTCTCCGTCCTTCTGTCCTAATGATTCCCTCTTGTAGGATTTTTCTCCATAGGCTCCACGAAATTTCTGCCCACTTTCCTCTCCAAAGAGAAATATTGTCTTTTCTTTTGAGATGTGGTATTATATTATTTTTCTCCATCATCTTTTATTCTGTAATACATATGTGCTTTAAATATATGTACTTACATACTGGAAATATATGCACATATATAATAAATTTATAAAGCTCTCTACAATATTTTGAGGGCTCTCCCTAGACAGTTTGCATATATTTCTCCAAAAATGTTTATGAAGTTGCATTTACCTCTTTAAATCCTCATAGTTTCTTGCATCTGTTTTTAACTCTGTTTTGATTCACACATCTTTTAGTCTATGTAACTTGAATTTAGAAATAAAATTATGTGAGACAAATCTGAGGGTTAAGTCTGTGAACCAATATCCAAAAAAATCAGGACAAATTTTGATGAAAACTATGGTTAGACTATTGGTCTCAAACAAACCACTGACTGAGAACTGAGTCAAAGAGAAATGGCTGTGCAGTAGCTATATAAAGAGTGCTTAAGGGTTTGACTTATAAAATCCAAGTTAGCTAATAGTATCAGCTGTTCAGCTTTACTGTTTATTAGAAGTCACACTTGGAGAAGTCACTATATTTTTTTAACATCTTTACTTCCATGAATTAAATACTACTGACCACGTGTTTCTGGAAGTTTTTTTTTTTTTTTTGATAAAGTATTTATTTTACCAAGGGAGATTTTTGTGTTAATCCTTTCCCATACCACTACCTCTGGCATCATTGTCTAGATCTTATACTGGCATGGACAGGAACACTGAGGGGTCAGCAACTGACCTTGGAGAGTGGGTGGTTTGACTCTGGTAACTCTGTTTTGTGCCACTGCTTTTATAGGTCTACAGTTTTTTTTTTTTTTTACTACTAGATTCTCTTTAAGAATAAGAGGTGAGGGTTCTAGTACCCCAGCCATATTTTCAACATTGAACCTGACTTTGTGGTACCACCTCAATAAGCATGCACTTATTCTCAGGAATATCCAAACAGCAAGCTAGTAGTGCCAGCATTGGGTGTGAGAGCAGTTGTTCAATCTACACATGTGATACTTATTATTTCCAGATCGCAGAGATATTAACTATCTCTGTGAGCATCTCTGCCTTTGGATTTAGGTAATCATTTTCTCATTCATTCAATGTGCATGGTATTTCCTTTTCCTCTGAATGCTTAAATTATTTTATTAAAACCTATTGTCCAGTAGAAAAATAGTTATGTGCTCCTAGGAAGTCCATGAGTCTGATGTTCATGTGTACCTTTCACTGTAATGTGCAAGAAGCAGCTAGGTCATTCAGTCTTTATTATTTTTCCCACATACCCTTCTCTGACTTCTTTTGGAACCCTTTCTTCTAATTTTCATGGAATATTTTCTATAAACAGATATAATTCTGTAAAAACATTAGAGAAGAATAAGACTAAGAACTCAAATGTGACTGATCTAATTCTCATCTGTATCAGAATCCACTAAACATTTATTGAATAAAACTTTTAAAATGGTTGGGTACTTTTATTTATAGGACTATAAAATGTAGCACACACATTTTAAGTTTGTAAGCACTTCCTTAGGCTGTCATGATAGACGAAGGATGTAAAGTAGTGGGAATAGTCACAACTTCCCTATTCTGTAATAGGAAGAATCATACACTATGATACTACACAGTTAATATGTTTAAGAGAAAAACCGTAATGAACTATTGTCTCAAAGTGTCATGTCTTGTGGTCTTACTTACATACTATCATTTGTTTCTATATTATTATCTCCATATGTATTGCTACAGTACTAGGCTAGTACTTTGTAGTTGTTTTCTGTACAAATTCAATTACTTTGAATTGGTGGATCTACCTTCAAGCTGCCTTAATATTTGCATGTCCAAGATCTTTTTGAGAGTCCATTGAGACTGTAGAACTTCTTTGAAAATGCAATTAGGCCCATCCTCATATAATAAATGTACATTTTGTATAAACTGCAGTAGGGCTTAGGAGTCCCTGGAAAACGTGGGCTCCTCAAAACTCATCCACTTGAATTTACCATGTCTATCTCATCCATCCATCCACTTGCCCATCTCATGGTTTTGAATATGGACTAAACCTTGTGTGCTTGCAACACATTCTAGAAATACAAAAATAAATGGGAAATGAGATTTTCAGAGTAACTCACATCTAGACTAAAGGAAATAAACATGTCTCACATGTGCAAAATTGTGCTCAGGGCATTTGTGAGCTACAGGATAGGCCCACACAAAAAATATCTGATTCTGTTAGAGGTCTATTTAGTAAGAACTTCAAGAAGCAGGTGATTTCCCTAAAGGTATAACTTTGTTATTCTTCTCTTACACTAGAATACTTCAATGATAGCTCATTAGGAATTTAAATTCCAGAGCTTAAAATATAAGGACCTTGTTAACTCGATTTTAATCTATTTTGAGGGCTCAATTACAGAACTTTTTTTTATTTCAGTTTTCTCATCCAATGGCAACAACATGCACAGACATTTTACCAAAAACTTACAGTTTTTATCTTTTGCTTATTTAAATGGTTAAGCATGAAGCCTTTGGGTTCTTGATATATCTTGTCTTCATCCATTTTATCTATCTGATTTGGGGTAGATGATTTGATATGCTTGTTAGTTTGCTCATCTGTGTGGAAGGAATGATGATACACATCCTCAGGGATGAGACATAGTTGTTCAATGCAAACAACATGAACACAGTTTCTAATACAGTGCTACTATTACTATTGTGAGACACAATTATTACCTTTTACAGGTTAAAAAAAAGCCAAGGTGTGTATGACTTTCACATATAGGTGACTGTCTTAGCTCCATTTCCGATGTTGAAATAAAGTACTATGACAAAAGCAGATTAAGGGAGAATGGGCTTATTTTTAGCTCACAGATCAAGATACAGTCCATCATGGCAGGGATGTCAAGGCAGCAGGAGCTTGAATCAGCTGGTTGCTTTATATCCTTAGTCAGAAGAGAGCAATGAATACATGCATGTGAGTGCTCAGCTTCTTTTCCCACTCTCATATAGTCCAGGATCCTTGCCTAGGGAATGACATACCTTTCTACTCCAATTAACACAATCAAGATGATCCCTCAAAGTAATACTAAAAGGTCCATCTCTCAGGTGATTGTATGTTTTGGCAACTTGGCAATTAACATTAAGCATCAATCACAGTCATGTAGACATTGAATTTTTCACTTTGGATTGTAGTCTCTGTGATTTGAAAGACTGTGCATAAATTGTTTCATATGAGTGTGTGCATGCACGTGTGTGTGTGTGTGTGTGTGTGTGAGAGAGAGAGAGAGAGAGAGAGAGGGAGAGAGAGAGAGAGAGAGAGAGAGAGAGAGAGAGAGAGAGAGAGAGGTATGGAGAGGAGGCAGAACATGAGAGAAAGGAGAGGGTGCTGGTACAGTGATTGGCACACAGCTAATTGCTTTCTTTATCTTTTTATTCAAGATTTTCCAGTCTGAATCCTCTGCTTCAGTTGTTCTTATCCCAGTTTGCCCCACAGAAGCCTTTGTGCACGCTGTGCTTTGTCCCCGTTTTGCAGTGAAACCCCTTATTCCTGTGTCAGTTCTTTGAAGAACAAGTCATGTTTGGGAATTATCTACATGTTTTCTGGTGATCACCTGTGTTAGTTATTCAGCTGTGCCCAAATGCAAACAAACCTGGCAACAAAATTCCAAAACCAAAGCAACCAACCAAACAAAACATCCTGAAAAAACAAACTTGAAGGAAGAAAGACTGACTTTGGTTCCCACTTTCATAGTCCATGGTTGCAGGACTTTCTTGCTTTTAGGCCTGTTGGCAAAAGAGTAAAGTTGTAACAGGGATTGCTAAGCCATCTTGTTAATAGAAAACCTGGAGCCAGACATTGGGGTGAAAGCTGAAAGATCAGAGAAGCAGAGCAAGCCAGCCACAAGTTCTTACCTTCACAAAATCCTCAGTCTCAAGACAGTGAGTTCCTGTTTCCTCACGCCTTACATATCATTTTCTGCCCTACCATCTTACTTTCTGGGATTAAGGGTGTGTGTCCTTTCCAAGCAAAGACTCGAGGTCTCAAGTGCTGGGATTAAAGGTGTGTGCCACCACTGCCTGGCTCTGTTCCCAGTGTGGCCTTGAACTCACTGAGATCCAGAAGGATCTCTGCCTCCTCAGTGATAGGATTAAGGGTGTGTGCCACCACTGTCTGACCTCTATGTCTAATTTGGTGGCTGGTTCTGTCCTCTGATTCCCAGATAAGTATATTAGGGTACACGATATATCACCACGTAAAGTGAATGAGGCCAGGCTCTCCTCCTTCAACTCCTCCCACTAGTGACTTAATTTCTCCAAATTGGCCCATCTCCTAGTTTCCACCACCTCCAAACAGTGTCAACAAATTATGACTACATCAATGGATTAGTCAACTGATGTGATTAGAATCTCACTAGGCAAACATCTTTCGACAGCTCCATCAGCTGTTCATGAGTCTTTGGGGGACATTTCCTGTCTAAATCACAGAACCATTTTATAGCCTCTAGACTCTGTAACACTCACTGTCTGAATTAATCACCTAGCAACATCTCACTGAGCCCTTTATTGTTATCCTATAAACTCATGCATTTTATTACTCCCTGCCTCAGAAACCACACCTTCTTGTAAGCAGCCAGGTGGGTGCTCAGAGTGCCTGCTATCCTGCCTGATGGATACATGTGCTTTTCCCTTTCTACTGTATTTGTGTCACTAAGGATTAAATGCATGGCTGTGTGCCTGCTAGACTAGCACTCTGCTGCTGAGACATGACCAGTCTGGTTTGTTTAATAAAAAAAGAAAAAAAAAAGGTAACTGTAAAGGATATTCTGTTTCAGTTTGAACAGAACTCTGAAATCATAAGGTCAATAACAAGGAAAACAAGCTTCTGTTTGTACAATGGGCTTCTTCAAAGTATAGCTAATGTATAAAGTAATGAGTACATTTTTATTCTCGTAGCTACAAGATGAGTGAAAAGATAATAACGTGATGGGTTTATAGAAAATCATGGCGTCAGAGAAAATATGACAAAAACCCTAGTTTGTTTTTTTTTATCTCTTTTGTCTGTTTATTATCCCATGAAAAATAAGTTATTACAGAATTTGGAGTCCTTGCTAATAGACATGGTAAAACAGCAATAACATTTGTAACAGTGCACTACTTATTAGCTATATATATGAGACAGTGGATAAAGTTCTCTATGTAGAGTTGTATGTCATTCTTCATGCACAAAACACCATGCTGTGTGATACAGGGGAAAAGGTATCTAAACGTAAGAATTAAAGACAATATTTGAATGAGGATTTTTCTGCCCTTGGGATATTGCTCTTGCAATTCATGTTCACTGACTTAGCTGCCATCCTCTGCTTTTCCTACACTGAAATCATTTTCTGCAGATGGTGGGGAGGGAGTCTTAGGGAAAAGAGGACTGTAAATATATGGGTCTGATCTCGCAGTCACGCTGCATCTTGCCTTGCAGGAAATGCCTTTGTTGAGGTAACTAAGCATAATCATGCCCTGTTGATTTTGGGAGTAAAAAAAATTAACATTTTCCTCCATGTCGGAAGAAAAATGTTTCCTTAATAGTTTTGTTCTTAACCTTAAGTGGAAAAAGATGAGATTAGAAAACTTAAATTTATATGCTTGCTGTGTCATGGTTAGACTCTGTCTCATAAAGTGGTGTGACATTGTGCTTGTGAAAGAATGCAATTTCTCTGATACATTTGCTTTTCAATAGCCAGTTTGCATTCTCCATCTTATTTGACCTCTCAGAGCAGGTGGCAATGGCACAAGTGTGCCACCTATTCCTTCTAGGACATCATGCTTCTGTGGTTTTCATCCCACTGAGCTGGCCAGTTCTTCTAAGTCTCATTGATGGATGCCCCCCTTTCAACCCTGTACTCTGACAGTAATTCAGCACACTGACTCCCTTGGTGACAGTACTCAATTTGATGCTTATATATGAAGTACATGCTAACTAACACCAAATTGATATCTTTAGTCCAGAGATCTGGCTTAAACTATGGCCCTTAACTGTTGACCTTGACTTGTCATCATTTGGATTCCTTCATCTTCAGCTGGAGCTGTCCCAAACTCCCTTCCACATTTATTCCACCCAAGGCTTTCCTGATCCATTTGATGGCACTTCTGGGATTGTGATTGAGTTAACTGAAAATGAAGGTTCATCTTTTGCCTCTGTCTTTTGGTTAACTCGTCTCCAACCCATTATGAAATCCTCTTAACCACACATGGATATGTTCAAAATATATGTTGATTTTAACATTTTTTACTCCTTGCATTCTACTGCGCTGATCTGAGTCATCATCAGTTCTTGTCTGGATAGCTAGAATCATATCTCAACCTAACCCGACTTTCTCTATAACCATTGCCACCTGCAGTCTAAGCCAAGTAGCTAGAATCATATTTCTAAAAAGTGGGTCAAATCATGCTGCTCTTTGCTTAAAACCCTAAAATAGTTTCTATTTCTACATGGAGAAAGTCAAAGAGGGTGAGTGGCTTTAAGGGCACCACATGACCTTATCTGTTTCTTTTTATAGGTGAATTAAGTCCATTGATATTAAGGGATATTAATGACCAGTGATTGTTCATTCCTGTTATTTTTTGGTGGTAGTGTGTCTGTACTTCTCTTCTTTGGGGTTTACTGCTGTGGCATTATCTATTGCCTGTGTTTTCAAGGGTGTATCTGACTTCCTTAGGTTGGAATTTTCCTTCTAGTGCTTTCTGTAGGGTTGGGTTTGTGGATAAGTATTGTTTAAATGTGGCTTTGTCTTGGAATGTCTTGTTCATTCTGTCTATGATGACTGAAAGTTTTGCTGGGTATATTAGTCTAGGCTGGCATCCATGGTCTCTTAGTGTCTGCATTACATCTGTCCAGGTCCTTCTGGCTTTCAAAGTCTCCATTGAGAAATTGGGTATTATTCTGATGGGTTTGTCTTTATAAGCCATTTGGCCTTTTTCCTTTGCTGCTCTTAATATTCTTTCTTTATTCTGTACATTTAGTTGTTTAATTGTTATGTGGTGGGGGGACTTTTCTGGGGGGTCTAGTCTGTTTGGTGTTCTATAGGCTTCTTGTATCTTCATAGGCATTTCCTTCTTTAAGTTGGGAAAGTTTTTTTCTATGATCTTGTTGAATATATTTTCTGTGCCTTTGAGTTGGTATTCTTCTCCTTCCTCTATCCCTATTCATAGGTTTGGTCTTTTCATGGTGTCCCAAATTTCTTGGACATTTTGGGTCATGACTTTGTTGGCTTTAGTGTTTTCTTTGACTGATGAATCTATTTCTTCTACTGTATCTTCCATGCCAGAGATCCTCTCTTCCATCTCTTGCATTCTGTTGGTTATACTTGCATCTGAAGTTCCCGATCGTTTACTCAGATTTTCTATTTCCAGCATTCCCTCTGTTTGTGTCTTCTTCATTTTTTCTATTTCCTTTTTCAGGTCTTGGACTGTTTCCTCCATTTGTTTCATTGCTTTTTCATGATTTTCTTTCAGGAATTTATTGTTTTCTTCTGCTTTATTTGTCTTTTCCTCTAGTTTTTTATAGTGTTCTTCCCATTTTTTGTTTGTCTTTTCCTCAATTTCATTTTTGATTTCTTCTATATAAGGCTCTAGCCTCTTCATGATGTTATTCATAAGGTTGATTTCTTCTGCTTCTTCCATTTTGTGATGTTCAGGTCTAGCTGTTGGAGGAGGGCTAGGTTCTGGTGATGCTGTATTGCTCTTCATTTTGTTGTATGTACTTCTGCCTTGACATCTGCCCATCTCTTTGTGGATTCGTTCTTGGTCTTATCAGTGTTCTTGGTCCAGACAGAGCTGACAGATTCAGGAAGCCTCTCTCTGGTCCAAATGGAAGCTCTCTTGTCCAGATGGGAGGTCCGGGGCAGGATGGGAGCTGGGGGCTAGTCTCTAAGTCTCAGGAAGTGGCTGGAGTCTCGGGTGGATGGGCGTGGGGGAAGGACGTGGAGATTGCAGGGTCTGCCGGGGGTCTTGGAGAAGGGGAACCTTCCTGGTGGGGGTGGAGGAGGTCCTGCCCAATGGCCAGATCCTGGGGCCAAGTTGGGCAGGTCTTCCCCGGAATGGCTGGTGCCCAGGGATGGGACCTAGGGGCAGGCCTCTCTGGCTATCAACCTTATCTGTTTCTTGTCGGCTTTTCCCTGGAGCTATCCTTTTCCTTCCTTCCATTATTCTAACATCATTGGACCCTGCTTTTTCTCAATACAGTGGTACATTCCAGCATTTTACTCCATTTCCAACACTGCTCTGTGTGTATCCTCTTTACTAATTTCCCAACTACCTAAAGTCTTCCAACTGATTGGCTCTCAATCATGCTTATGTCTCTTGACAGCCTTGATTGGAATGGCAACACCCCCTTTCCACACTAAACCACTCAACTCTCCACATTTACTTTATCTCATTTTTTCTCCTACTTATTAGTTGTTGTATCTCTAGCTGTTGCATTGAAAGTTTCATATGTGTATGAACCTTTGCTCATTTTGTGCAATGCTGCATCTTAGGATACTCGAAGATTCGGGCACCTGATATCTATCTATCTATCTATCTATCTATCTATCTATCTATCTATGTAAAATGTGTTGATGAATGAGTGATAGAGCAACTGTAACCTGAGAATCTTCATCATTTGGTATTATATACTTGTTTTCATCAGAGAGAGTTTTCCATCATGTCCGATCATTGTGTCTTTTTAAGAGGAAGGTCATGAGGGGTAACCAGGCTTTAAGTGGAAAGATAGGGTACCACTGGCATGTATATCTTCTTGTTTTCTGGAGGGTTCTTTTTTGTTCTAATCTGCTCTTCTTTCAACTGTCTGGACTGCAAAGAGAAGGTAATGGTACAATTAAAGTGGTGTTTCAATCTCAGAATGGACAGCATAGTATTTTTTTCTTTCAAAACATGCCTGTACTCTGACAAGACCTAATTATTATTTTTTTTTTGGGGGGGGAAAGAAAACAGTATATCAATTAAATAGTAATGTAGCTACTAGTGCAGTAATGGACAATCTCATATAATCTGTAGATCGAGGGAAGGTCCACTTTTTCACTGCTTTCTGTGGGTTGGCAGGTGGCTGACTGACACTGAAAGCAGCTCTTGGAAAGTTCTGGCACAGCAGCATAACTCTCATCAATATTTCAATGAGTACTGTCCTTACTGATCTTTTTTAGTCATCCTATTTCTAAGGACTATTAAGAATACAGTCCTCCTTTCTAAGTTCAGGACCTATGTAGAAGAGGAAGCAGAAAGGCTTTAAAAGCCAGAAGTGGTGTATGACTTTAGGGAAGCAGTGTTTTTCAGATATAACAGAGAAAATGCGCAGAGATGGTGACAGGATGCACAGTACCAGAGGAGGCTCAAACCCGACAAAAATTCCAACATGAAGGATGGGAGGGCATGAAGTCCCACCCCTAGCCAAGAACTATTGGTAATTGACATCTGATGGGAGACAGAGGGTCAGTTTTCTTCAATGGAGTGACACTGGGTGTATCAACTGTCTTAGTTAGGGTTACTGTTGCTGTGGGGAAACACCGTGACCAAAACAACTTGGGGAGGAAAGGGATTATTTGGCTTACATCTCCAGTTACTGTAAATCATCAAAGGAAGTTAAGACAGGAACTCAAACAGGGCAGGAACCTGGAGGCAGTTGTTAGTGTAGAGGCCAGGGTTACTGGCTTGCTCCTTACTGCTTGCCCATCCTGCTTTCTTATAGAACAAAGGACTACCAGCCTAGGGATGGTACCACCCACAATGGGCTCCCCTATCAATCAATAATTGAAAAAATGCCTTACAGCTACATCTTAGGGAGGCGTCTGGTCAATGGCGGTACTCTCCTTTCAGATGACTCTAGCTTCTGTCAGGTTGACATAAAATTAGCCAGGACAGTTGACCTCTTATCAACTTGACACACAAATATATCATTGCCAAGCTAAAACTTTTCCTTTCTTGTTCATCCCTAAGATCATACATTAACATCAACATCACAATATAAAATATTTTACAAATTTTAAAAGCCCCATAGTCTTTACAAATTCAAACACTTTAAAATTCAGTCTCTTTAAAAATCCAAAGTCTCTTTTAAAACCTAAAATCGGTTTAAAAATCTCTCAACTGTGGACTCCTGTAAAATAATAAATAAGCTAACTCCTTTCTTATTTCTAGAGGGAAGAACCAGGGCACAGTCACAACCTGAACAAAGCAAAACAAAAGTACAACTGTAAATAACTCAGTATTCAATGTCTGGGATCCACTTATGATCTTCTGAGCTCCTCCAAGGGGCTTGGGTCACTTCTGGATTCACCCTTGCAGCATACACAGCATGTCTTCTAGGCTCCAGCTTGTTCTACTCAACTGCTACTGCTGCTCTTGGTGGTCATCCCATGGTACCGGCATCTCCAAAATGCTGGGGTCTTTTGTTGCAATTGGGCTGCACTTTAACCAATAGGTCTCATAGGCTCTCTTCATGGTGCCAAGCCTCAGCTTCTCTGCATGACCCCTTAAATCTTAGGCCTCCAACTGCTCCTGAGACTATACTTTCACCAATGGCCTCTCCTGGCCTTTCACACTACCAAGACTCAGTTCCTTTACATGACTCCTTCACTCCTTCAAAACCAATACCACTGAAGAGACTTACACAGTACCAAGTTTGGCTATCAGCACAAGGTACAATGTAGGCCACTTCTAGAACACAGCTTCTGTGTGCTGACTCTCAGGAAACACTTCTTAGAAGACTTCATTTTACTGACACTGGTCTCTTCTTAATCACTGCTAATTTCTTACCCCTAGCTAAGCAGCATTGATTGTCTCAGTAAAGCAAAAGTTTTACTTGAGTGTTCTGGTCTCATGTTAATAATGGCTGATTCTTCAGCACCAACTGACCAGAACCACAGATTTTTCACATAAAAGGCCCTGTAGTCTTTACTTACTTCTGAAACTTCATAAGCCAGGCATCCATTGTCTATATTACCCTCAATATTCTTATCCTCCAAGTGCCTACAGAACAGTCTACTGAACTCTCAACACTCAATGGCTTTTCTAGTATAAAGTTCCAAAAGTCCTTCCATAATCATCCTGAAAGCACATGTTCAGGTCTGTCACAGCAAGACCCTACTCTCCTGGTACCAGTTTGTCTTAGTATCAACCACACTGCAGAGCAGGCCCCATACCCAAGAATAGTTGACTACTACAAGCTGGACTCCATGTTTTAATTTTTTAAAATTTATTTTTATTTTTTAAGAGAGAGATAAAGCATGAGATTGGGTGGGTAGGGAGGTAGGGGAGGATCTGGGAGGAGTTGGGAGGGCAAATTATTGTGATCAAGGTACACTGGATGAAATTCTTGAAGGATAAATCTTAAAAATTAACTACAAAATTCAATAAAAATAAATCTTTAAAGAAAGAATACAGAAAGTATTTTGTAAACCATCCTATAGTATTAAATAAAAGTAGATGATTGTTAATGCTTTTCCTTCCATCATTTAAAATCTTATAATGCCAAAAAGTTGACATTACTATCAATAAAAACATTTATTAATTTACTGTATAAAGAGGTCTGTTTATTTATATAAACTTGCATTTGTGTTTAGGATGTAGATGCCAGTTTCCAAAGATGGCTGATCTGTTCCCCCATGTCCAAATGTACATTCCACTTTTCCCGTCCTCTGCACAACCCTTGCCTTTAATTTGAGCTGGCCTGTGACTTTCTTTCTTCTTCTTCTTTTTTTTAAATATTGCTGCTATTGATTTGTTTACTTAGAACCTGCCTTCCATGAAGTCTAGGTCATCATGTGGGTGGAGACACGCTAGAAGATAGATTACCACAAGGACAGAGATGACACTTGGAGAAGATCAAGGTTCCCAGTCAAACACAGTTCTAGCCCGGAGTGAATTCTTTCACATCTTAGAGCCCAGCCCAGTTATCACTCAGCATGAGTGACCCCAGTCAACAAGGCACAGCAAACCACTCCTTCATGTATTACTGTGAGAAATAATAAACGTAGCTGTTGTTTAGGCAACTAAGAAAATTTGCCGAGCTTTGCTAGATTTCAACTGACAACTAACTCAGAAGGCTCTCAGGGGGCAGAGAATTTTACTTTAACTTCTGAGTTTGGACTTTGCTTGAAGCTATTTGATAGATTTCCGAGAATTTAAAGAATTTTATTTCACTTGGGAGATGCTCACACTGCGTCACTGGTATTTAGCCAGGCAGCACTGATGACTCTGCCATAAGCTGTTAGGTGTTTGCTTATAGGACTGCCTGATTCCATGCCCACAAGATGGCCTGGGATGAGGGGAAAGGATAATAATGAGTGAAAGGAGAAAAAATGACCAGAAATGCCATTCTTCTCTTGGGACAGGAATAGGTAAGTGACTGCTGTATCAATACATTAAAACTGAAGTGACTCTGGTAAAATGTAATCAAGAGATAGCAACCCTTTAGGTTCTTATTTACCTTAATTACTGTGAGTCAGTGACAGACATGTTTACTTTGTGAGCTTGGCTATAAATAGTGAAGTTTTCCCCATTAAAGAAATGGTGATGTATTGGAAATTCTGGCTGTATATTGTTGAGCTGTTTTGAAACATTCTTATCATTTTTATCAATTCACTTCAACTCTGTATTTGAAATAAGATGGTTATTCTTGAACTGTAAGCTGTAACATGCAAACATTTAGTGTAAGTGCACTGATGAACTGGACAGTTGGTTAGTTCTACACCTTTCTGCATGGCCTTCATGCTAACCAGTTTTTGATTCTTACGTTTTTATGTTATCTAGGAATTGTTATTGATATTTATGGTGCCGTTTTGCCTGGCTACTTTAATATGTCAAAATCAGAGGTTAAACTGGCATTGCTTAGGTCCCTTGGATGAAGGGATTGCTAACACTCTATAATCTTAAATTGTAAAGGAGCAATCGGAGTTATCTTCTATGCGGGTTGACAAGTGAGATTTTTGTGGGCTACAGTTGGTAAAACAAAGACTATTCAAGCTGTGAAATGCACTCAAGAGTAAACAGCAGTAAATGACAAGAGGTCTGTCTTGTCAGATATGTTTTTGATGGTTGTGCAGGCTTCTGATTATGAGGGGAAAGAAATCTTGTTTAAAATTTCAGAATGACAGGTCTCTCATACTGGGGTAGGTTGGTCTGACTGAAAAAGAGAACAGATGGGAAACTTTCTTCTGTACCAGGGCCGCTACATTTTTCTTAGTTTAAAAAATATTTATTTAATTTTTAATTATGCATGCCTGTGTGTGTGTGTGTGTGTGTGTGTGTGTGTGTGTGTGTGTCTGTGTGTGTGTGTGTGTCTGTGTGTGGGCATGTGCACATGACTGCAGATACCTATGGGGATCAGAGGCAGTGGATCCCCATGGAGCTGGAGTTAGAGGTGGTTGTGGGCCACTGATGCCCTATTCTAATACACACCTTATATTTTAAGCATCCTTTGTTCTCAGTTTTAAAAGTTTGGTTTATTTTCTTAACTTTATAAAATCCGTTTTTACTTTTAAATAACAACTCTTTTAAGGTGGTGGTCTGTTCAAACAAACAAACAAACAAACAAACAAACTACATACTACACCACTCCAGAAATACAAAATGTCAGAAGTCGCAAGAATGAATTTTAAATTGTGGTAAACTAGTTATCTCATCATAAAAATGAGCTGAAGAGATTTCAGTGAAGTTCAATAATGTTGTGGCCAAGTTCAACAAATGTCAAAGCTTTATCTGTTGCTATCCCCCCAAGTATCCTTGAGAGAAAAAGGTGAGGCAAAATTATTCCATCCTTGTAGTTATTTACTACAGAGGAAAATAAATGAAAATGTCGGGATTAAATTCTCTATAGTGAGAGGGAATCAAATGCCTTGGGGTTGACTGTTGAATATAAAAGTGGCAGTTGCATATGGAATTAGGCAAAGGGGAAAGTCTTCTGATTGGGCTTTTCCGTGTGAAGAAAATGAACTATAATTCTATGTAAATTTAGTGAGTTCTTTCTCATTACCACATCTGAACCCTGTTTACATAAAGATCTCAAGGACATTAACTTCAACTAAAACTTTTTCTTTTAGTCTGCATTAAAAAATTACATTCTAAAATGGTGCTGTAATTTTAACCTCAGCAGTTTTACATAGTTTTCACATTATAGGGACAGAGTTGAAGAGGTTCTGTGACAACTTAATTGATTTGTATTTAGTGTTCTTTGGCTTATGCATTGGGACTAAAAATAACTTGGAGGTGATTTCATTTTAACTATGCGAGGCTTCAAGCACATTGCCTATGTGGGTCTTCCTGTTCGTTTAAGCTTCAGAGAATTATTGTTGGTGATTACAGAACTTGATTCTGATATTATTTGTTATCATTTCATTTCCTGTCAGAAAGTAGATTTAGTAGTTAAAGGGGAAAACATCAATAAAAGTTGCTTGCTTTCACGATTTGATTTCATCTATCAGAAAGAAATATTAATGCTAGTGGACAGAATCTACTTAGATTTTTCTTCCTGACCAAATGAGTATGAGGTGGCATTCATTACTCTAATGGATAAATGGCTCAGCGCCGATCAGTATTATCCATCTGTTTGTACACTCTGTAGTGCATGTACTTTATTTATTTCAATATGATTTCTGATATAGTAGTCAATCTGGCATCACACTGTCTAAGGGAGGTAAAGTTTTATTCTGTTGTTTGTTTAAAAAAAATTGGTCACTTCAAGTAGCAATTCAGCTTTCATGAAAACTGATCTAAGATGTGTATTACACCCTTGTTTTCATCATTTATAATTCAGTCAGGGGATTTCACAATGCACTTTATGCATTACATTTTCTTCACCCTTAAAGCTAACGGTAATGAATTGTGTAACCAGGACTTTTTTTTTTTATAAGAATTAGAAACTTTAGAATTCAGATTAGTTGTAAGTGCTGGATGAACTTACGATCTTTCCAATTCCCATTGGCATAGATTATAGGTGGGCATACTACTGTGCCTATGTGGTTTTGAATATAGTTATATATTATAATAAAGTTTGAAACTAAGATGCAAAAATCAACAGTGGATGGGTTATTTTGTTAGAATAGTGAGTGGATGGAGTGTCACAAAGGCAGCACAAAATAGGAGGTGAGAATAATACTAAGAATATTGAGAATAACATTATGAAAGGACTCCATGACAAAAAATGTGCAAACTTGAAGAATTTAAATGACATTCTCTCTTTAGATAAGACATTACGAGGGGGGCTAGTTCTCACAATTTTAGTAAGGCAATTCAACATGAGGTCAATGACGTGGACAGTAATTCTCCTATCTTTCAGGAATTAGACAAATTGATGATAAAACTAATATGGAAAAATCAGGAAATAACAACTATGAAATTCTAAAATATCAAAGCCTCCATGATTAAATAAGCACAGAACTCGTGTAATTAGCTGGTTGAACGGCACAACATGGAAGTTTCAGGAGAGATCCAAGTATGCAATGAAATTTAGTTTTTAATTTTTATAGCAACCTAATTCTTTGGGAAAAGATGGACTTTAAAAAATTAAACGGTGTTAACATTGGCTATTAAAAACATAAAACATAAAATTAGATCCATCTACAACACAGTGGGGTAAGCTGCCAGTGATGTAAATGCAAAGAGTGAAACCAGACTACTATTAGTAGATATTTACCTCGAGTTTTGATATGGGAGGCCTTTCTGTTTAGGACTCAAAATTTAAGAGTAAGAAATTAAAGATTGATAAATTTGACTAGACATAGCTTTTAATTTTTTAATTTATTCTTCTCTCATCTATTGCATCCCAACTGCAGTTTTCCTTCTCTCTTTCCCTCCCAATCACTTCCCTCCCCCACCTCCTCTCTCCCCCTATTCTCTTTTCCAGTTTCCTGTCAGAAAAGGGCAGGCCTCCTAGGGATATCAACCAAACATGGCATATCAACTTGCAGTAAGACTAGGCACCTCCCTTCATATTAGGGCTGGACTAGGCAACCCAGTAGGAAGAAAAGAATCCCAAAAGCAGGCAAAAGAGTAAGAGACAGCCCCTGGAGTCCCACAGTAACACCAAGCTACATCACCATAACACATGTGCAGAGGGCCTAGGTCAGATTCATACAGGCTTCCTGATTATTGGTTCCATCTCTGTGAGCCCCTATGAGCCCAGTTAGCTGATACTGTTGGTTTTCTTGTGGTGTCTGTGACCCCATTGGCTCTAATTATGCCTCCTTCTGCAGCATGACCTAATGTTTGGCTGTGGCTCTCTGCATCTGTTTCTATTAGTTGCTTGATGAAGCCTCTCTGGTGATGATTATGCTAGGCTCTAGTCTATGAGTATATTTTTTTTGTCGGTCGTGTTTGGTTCTATCCCAGGTCTCTGGGCTTTCCTGCCTCTGGTTCCAGGCCCTCCAAGCAGTGTCAGGGATGGGGTCCCTCTCGTATCATGAGTCTCAAACTAGACTAGTCATTGGTTGACTACTCCCACAATTTCTGTGCCACCTTTACCCAAGCACATCTTATAAGCAGAGCAAATTGTAGGTCAAAGGTTTTGTGGCAGTGTTGGATAGATACAGCTTTTTTCCCCCCATGGGGAAAATCACCAGCAAAATCAAAAGACACATGGCCAGTTAGAGAGTTATATTTGCAACACATACAACAGACAAAAAGTCAATTTGCTTAATATACAAAAGTAGCCCATAATATCTGAATTACTGTGTTGTGGAAGGTACTGTGACCAGCCTCCTATGAACAACCACATTGTAGTGAGGTATCAGTGTAGTGAGAAACTGGCTTATATAAGCAACCAAATAAGCTTGGAGATGAGTCTTGCCTCAGTTGAATGTTTAGATGATATTGGCTTAGGCTGACACCTTGATTGTAGCTCCATGGGGGACTCTGGGCTGTCACAAATTAATTTCTCAAGAGTTCCTAAAATAGAAGCTCCCCCCTACCTCAGCTGTGCCTGGATTCCTTATGCTCAGAAATTGTTTGGTAGCAAATGCATATTAAATTAGTAAGTTTTATGGTAGCTAGCTATGTAGAAATAAGTAATAAAATAGTGTGTCTTTGTATGATAAATAGGTAAAATAAAAATAATAAATATTTACATTAAAAAATAAAATTTACATATAAAATTCTTTACATGAAAAAAGAAATTAGCAGTGAAAGTGTGGGCATTTGAAAAACTATAATGAAGTGAATTCAAACCTTGTAACCTGACCATCTCCTAAAATATCTTTGTATCTGGTAGCCAAGTATTCAAATGTGCTTGGCAGCATAGTCCCAGCCTCATGGATACACAATATGAGTCTGCACAGATATTTACTCAAAGTTATCAATTCTAGTTCATTCTATAGCCTGAAATGTGCAAGTTTCTGATGAGATTTTGACCTTCAACTCTAAATGGCATGATGTTGAAGGTGTTAGTGTGGCTTCTTTTGCATTGTCAATGACTTGAATTGGGTCACTGAAAAACAGCTCAAGTCCTTATTAATACTCAGCTTTTGCTAAGCCATATTTCCTGAAGAAATTGGCCAAGTCTCTGAGATACGGGTGCTTTTAAATAACCATGGAGCTACCTCACAAAAAGCCATTGTTTTGTGTGACTGATGCTCCCAGTCAAGAACATACACTGTTTACAGACATGTTGGTTGTAAGCATCAATTTTCCATTCATAACTTCTCAGAATTGACTGATAATTTCAGTTGTTTGGAAAGGGTTGGCTAGATGGCAAATTGTCAATTTTGATTTTGTGGAGGACTCATGGAAGTTTTCTTCTTTAAATCTCAGAGAATTTAAAGCAGGTAACATGAAGGAGTGTCCTGTCAGTATAAAGTAGCATCCTTTACAAAATCCAGAACATACTTCACAATAGCATTGGCTTCATTTTTTTTTTT
>CABHPH010104356.1:0-23845 GCA_902168325.1 Peromyscus nudipes
CCAGTCTTGTGCATCACGGCTTGAGCATAGCTAATGTGGTTAGGTGCTAATAAGGTAGTTT
This sequence comes from Peromyscus nudipes, assembly GCA_902168325.1. Taxonomy (NCBI): domain Eukaryota; kingdom Metazoa; phylum Chordata; class Mammalia; order Rodentia; family Cricetidae; genus Peromyscus; species Peromyscus nudipes. The sequence continues at coordinate 62 of CABHPH010104356.1, forward strand.
GGATTATTATTCTTTATTGAGTAAAGTATTTTAAGCTGCTAAAGTTTTTATTATTTATTATATCTCATGTGTGACTCTTTCAAATTATCAGTTAGATAGACTGAATGATTGATATAAGGTAACCATAGTTGACTTTTGTTACCATAAAGTGTTGATAAGTACATCTTAGAATCTCACTAATTTGTGTGTAGTTTAGGACTAAGCCACTAGGGATGATATTATGCTAACATTCAGTCTTATCATTAGACTTTAATGCTTTAAATAACTTGATCTAGGAGTTACAAGTAGTTATTTATACTTAATAGAGTTTTGTTTTACTTTTTTTCCTAACTCTTTTCTAAATGTATGTAACTAGTTAAGATACAATTTTGAGGTGTTATTATTGCCTGGAGACTGTTAAGGAGTCACGGTGGAATTTCATAAACATAATTATGTGTCTTAGCTAGGGTTTTGTTGTTGTGAGGACACACTATAACCATGGCAACTCCTACAAAGGAAAACATTTTGTTGGGTCTGGCTTACAATTTGGATGTTTAGTCCACTGTCATCCTGGAAGGAAGCATGGTGGCATGCAGGCAGACGTAGTGCTGGGGAAGGAGCTTGAAAGTTCTACATCTAGATCGGTAGGCATCAGGAAGAGACAGAGCCACTTGGCCTGGCTTGCGCTTCTGAGACCTCAAAGCTACCCCAGTGAAACACTTCCTCCAACAAGGCCACACCTATTCCAACAAGGCCACAGCCCTAATCCTTTCTAATAATGCCACTTCCTATGAGCATATGGGGGCCGTTTTTACCCAAACCACCACAACTGGAAATAATACTGAATGTTATATGAAGTCCTAGAGATTTTTAATTTTTTTTTTACTCAGTTGCAAATATTGACAAATTTTATATAACTAGCACTTCTTAGTTTTAGGCTCTCATATATTTATATATATACATATATACATATACATATACATATACATATACATATATATGGTTTTTCGAAACAGGGTTTCTCTGTGTAGTTTTGGTGCCTGTCCTGGCTCTCGCTCTGTAGACCAACTGACCTCAAACTCACAGAGATCCACCTGGCTCTGCCTTCTGAGCGCTAGGATTAAAGACATGCGCCACCACCGCTGGGCTCTTATGCATATTTTAAACATATTTCTTTTTAGTTTTTTAGATTATAATATAGTTACATCATTTATCCCTTCCCTTTCCTCTCTGCAAATCCTCCACATACCTCCTACTTCTCTCTCTCTCTCTCTCTCTCTCTCTCTCTCTGCATTCCTAAATATATAAATGCAACCTGATTAATCAGTAGAATGTTACTTCATGTATATGATTGATTTCAGGGCTGACCACTTAGCATTGGATAACCAATTGGTATGCTCTTCCCTGAGGAAGACTATTTTTTCTTGGTTGTAGTTCTTTGTGTAGGGTTGGGGCCACCTGAGCTTTGACCCTTCCACATTAGCATGTTTATTGGTATCCTTCTTGTTCAGGTTGTGTTTAGGCAGCCATATTAGTGAGACTTCATGGGTGTAACTTCTGACACCTCTAGAAGAGAAAGTCTCATAGCTAACTCCCTGTTCCTCTGGTTTTTACAGTCTTTCTGGCCCCTCCTCCACAATGATCCATGAGCCTTAAGTGAAGGAGTTGTGTTGTAGATGAATCAGTTGGGACTGTGTTCCACAACTCTGCATTTTGATCTATTCTGGGTTTCTGTAATGGTCTGTATCTGTTGCAGAGAGAAATTTCCTTGATGAGGAAAGAGAACTTCACTTATCTCTGGGTATAAGAACAAATATATAGACTGTAGCTAGGGATTATATGTGTATATTACATGCATCATATCATATTTACAATGTTATTTGAAATCCATAATTTTACTGAATTTGCAATTGACTTCTGAGATGTACATATAATGAGCCTATTAATTCTACTTCATGTTGTGTGCATATTAAACTACTCAAGGACTGGGAAAATACTCATCATTCTAGTCTGATCCTCTTGAGTATAAATGAGCTTTGTACAAGGAGGCCATCTCTGATGATATAAAGGCTTCTCTCTTTTTTATGGGTAACATGTACTTAACCAGAAGAGTTTCTGAATGCTGATGATGATGGTGAGCTCAGTCCTTTGTCTCCCTGTTTCTAGTACCAGGGCAGCCACTAAACTTCAAAGCTGAACCTGAATCTGAAACAAGTATTTTGCTGTCTTGGACACCTCCACGTTCAGATACCATTGCCAGCTATGAACTGGTCTACAGAGATGGGGAGCAAGGAGAAGAGGTAAGACTTAAAAATCTTTTCTTCTTTGTGGAAAGGATTTACTCATGAAAAGAAGAATTTGACCAAAAACCCAAATGGATATTTGGAGATTTTGAGGGTAGGAGCCATAAAAACTATTGTTCCAAGTGAAATGTTTTTGATCCAACCCCCTCTCCCCCCAAGCTTCATACTATACAAGCATCAGGTCATAGGGGGACAGAAAATCCATGAAGTGGAGGTACACTTCCATTTTTCTTCTGCAATAGCTCATAGTATTTATTTAGGCCATTATATAAACGCATGACTGATTGAGAGCCATATGCTTCTAAAAGTTATCAAGGAGATGGATGTGTTCAGACTGGTTCAAGAGAAAGATGCCCAAAGCAAATGTTTACTATCATGCTAAATATTATTTGATATGAATATGACTATAAATACAATTTAATATGTTGTGCACGTAAAATAATGGATTGTCATGCGTGCTTACCATTAACAAGCAGAGCTCTAAGATTCTTAAGGAACGCTCAGATTTCCCTCTAACAGTTTACAAGTCAGTCCTCCACTGCCTGCTTCGTTCTCATTATCTTTCAATTTCTCCCAGAACAGCTCAGTAAGCTCTGAGCACTGAATGGCTTTTCCAACCCAAATTTCTAAATGCTTCTACACAACCCTCCAAAAAAGAAACCTACCACGCTGTTAGATACACCCCAGCAATACCACACTCTCAGGACCAATTGCTGTATTATTAAAGTCTGGAGATAAGGATTTCCTTGGGGTACATATATTGACCACAGTCTATCACTGAGAAAAATCAGGGCTGATACTCCAACAGGAGCATAAAGGCAGGAACTGAAGAAAAAGTCATTGAGGAATGCTACTCACTGGCCTGATCTCCATGCTTGCTCATCTTGCTTTCTCATGCAGCCCAGGATCCCATGCAAGGGGTGTTATTGCCTACGGTGGGCTGGGTCCTCCTACATCGATAATTCATCTAGAAAATGTCCCAGAGACTTGTCTACTGGCCAGTGTGATAGAGACATTTCCTCAATTGCAGTTCCCTCTTCCCAGGTGACCCTAGCTTGTTTCAAGTTATACCAAACAAAACAAAACAAAAACAAACACAAAAAAACCCAAAAACTAACTAGCACAGATAACAAAGCCAATAAGTATTGAAAAGTAATCATGTCTACTCATATTACAACTTAAAAACCTAAGCTGTTGTTCCCGAGGAATATACAATAAGTCAATCTTATATAATTTTATGTCCTCATCAACACAAAATAAAAGTTCATTCATTCTTTTACTCTTCCATTCATATGGTGAGTTGAGGTATATGACAGTCCTTTGGGGTTAGTGAGGGCACTAGCTCTCCATGTACTACTATGCTTTACAGTTGTTCAGGTGCTAGAATTCTGTTTCCTTTTTGGGGAATCTGAAGTTTCTAAGTGCCCTTATAGTTAAAAGCCAGAGCACTATAGAAATGTTTTCTACACATTTATATTTTAATTACCTTTGTCTGAATTCATTTGTATGAACAGCTAGCACTAGTTCGTTGTGAAAAAAGCCTTAAGATTGTTATTCAATTATATATTTGTTTATATTTTAATATTTACTCTGGCCTGGTGCTCTACCTGAGTGGGTACCCATGGACAGATATACTTTTGCTAAAATGCAAAGGTAGATTTGAAACCCAGCTTTGATAAATAAGAATCTTAGTTTGAAAGTCCCCTATAATATTAATGGGTATAGAGAAGTTTATATTTTTTTGTGGTTATAGGCCGTATAACCACAAAAAAGTTTTCAACTTATTTTGAAGAAACCAACAGTAATAGTCTTATTTCTTAGAGTTTTTTTTAGAAATGTCACAAGTAATTTTACTACTACCAGCAATTTCAGATCTCTTTCCAGTTTTTAGTTTGTTTTGTTTGTATGTTTGCTTGTTTATTCTAAAAATAGGTTGGCCTCAAACTTAATAAGTAACTGAAAATGACCTTGAACTCCTGATCTTCCTGCCTCAGCAGCCTCAGTGGTGGGACTGCAAGAATGAATGGATCACCACATCTGTTTCTGCTCTTGTTTTTACTTTTTTTAATGGTAGGAAATCCAAACAGGGCCTTCTGCACATTATATATGCTGTGCTCTACTAACTGAGTTATGTCCCCAGTCTCTCACTTCTCCTTTATAGCAACCTCGTGTGAAATATTGCTAGTTTTAATCATATGATATTTGCCCCCGTTGGGATTATAGACAGTCTGGAGGAAAACCTGGGTATGTGAATTAATATAATTTTGTGTGTCCAACATCCTCCATGATCAAGATTGACTGATGTCTTTGACTTTTGTGGTCACAGTACCTCATACATCTTCAGGGTGGAGTGCATGTGGCCTTCGCTCTCCTTGACTCTTATTTTGTGAGGCCGGATTATTGTCAGCATTGGGAAGACCAACACTGGCATCCCTATTTCAGCCACCTTTTGTAGAAACATACTTTTTAAACTATAGTATCTTTGTGATATAATTCCCAATGTACTCCTGGATATCACTGATTCTTTTTGCTACATTTTTGATGGCCTTACAGTTATGCTAGAAGTCTAATGTTACAAACATTGATCAAGCCATATTTGTACTGGCTCGCAGGAAAATGACCAACTCTTCTTGTTACTTGCAGCAGCGAATCGCCATTGAGCCAGGCACATCTTACAGGCTGCAAGGGCTGAAACCAAACAGCCTATACTACTTCCGTCTGTCTGCACGCTCTCCTCAAGGCCTGGGTGCTTCTACAGCTGAAATATCAGCTAGAACCATGCAATCAAGTAGGTGTCTCTCTTTGCTTCCCTCTTGCCCATTTCTCACTAGGAGATGTTTCTGACAATTTTTCCTTTTAACCAACAAACAAATCTGCTAATGTGCTGAGTCCTCAACCATTATCTCTGAGGCAGTAAACACCCTGCTTTGGAGACACGACACACATAGGACTTGAGCTGTTTTTAAACATGACCAAAATAATAAACCCTGCTTTCCACATCCTAAGTAAAACTTTCAGAGAAGCTAGTCGACCTCCATAATTGGGAAATGGGAGCAATAATTAGATCTGTCCTCATCTAGTAAATGATATGGCTGTATGGGGAAAAAAAATCTGGTTTAAAACACTACAGAGAAATCAGAGTGGCAAAAGACAAAACAATTTCCTTTAAAAACAAGTGATTATCATGCATTTGTTCCTTATCAGGAGGAAAGCTCAATGCATATAACTGGTTTCTTACTCTGTGAGTGTCCATGTAGACATTGGGAATATTCACAGAAAATCTCTATTTAGATAAATCTGAGAATAATGGAATAATCACTGGCACATCTGCTCCCTGAATGGCGTTTTGTTCCTTTAACTTCAGTATCTCTTTGAGCCTCCGTGCTGCAGCACAGCTGAGTTTGTTAGAATGGCGCTTCACCGTGCCCAGAACACATTGTTTTCCATAAATATTATCTAAAAGACTGTTTTTGATGGAAAGTGTGATGGCTCATAATACCATCATTTGCTCTTTAATAAGTATTGACAATTAGACATCCTTTCAATTCATCTTGAATAGTTTTGCAGCTATTGTCTGGGATTTTTGTGTGTAGTATTTTGTTTGTATTTCCTGACATAGCGATGTATTGGGGCAATTTGATGGGAAATAATTGCTTAGAAGATGGCCAGCTTATTTTAGAATGGACCGTAAAAGTGTGTGCTTTAAGTGTTATGTAAATCTAGATTACGTGAATTATTGTATACAAAAAGGTAACTACCAAATATAAATCGTGTAACTTCTAAATGATTCTTTTGGGGGGTTAACTAGGTATTTTTAGTTGCTGTATTGTTGATCTTTTGTACGGGATAGCTGATTATTACCAATTTTACCAAAATTTGCTGGTGGGATCTAATTCTTTACTAGCAATGGTGTCACAAGAAGAGTTATAATAAAAAAGCTGAAAGCTGACCTAGGGTAAGTACAGTCAGAATCAACAAGCCTGACATTGCCCTCGGTAGGTAAATCTTGGCCTGTGCATTCTCATCCTTTAATGATTCTGCATGCTCATTTTATTTGGGCTACAATCAATATTAGATTAACACTTTCCATTCAAACTGGTCAGGCTGACTTAGAGTGTTTAGATAGGTGGACCCTTTTCTGTTTGTTGAGTTTTTCTTTTTTCTTTTTCTTTTTTTTTTTAACTGAAAGCAGTAGGAGGGCACCTTTCAGTTACTGTCCCTTTGTGTACTTCAGGATCCCTCCACAAATGAGTGCTGGGTATGAATCGTCCTTATTCTAGAATGTGGAGAGGACCAATACATAGAATGGCAGAAGGAAATGGCATTTCTAGAATCTCATGTATATAAAAATGGAATGAGTTGTTGACATTTGGGGGGTGCTGGATAGTCAGGAGAGTGAGGATGGGAGATTCCAAGGAGTTGGTTTAGAAGAATTTAAATAGCAGGTAGGTAATTTGATTTGAGGCCCTGTTATCACCAGGTCTCATCGTCACTCATTTCCCCCATTCATTATTTAACAGTTGTTTTCATCATTGATTCATTTTTTGTTTACTCACGTTACTAAGCCAAGGTACATAAATTTCTGTTAAAAAATTTTAAGTTTATTTTTGTTTTTCTGCCCTTATGGTTCGTTTATTTATTTTTGCCTTTTCTTTTGTTTTATCATTTTTTTTTCCAACCACTCCTGTCCTTTCACTCAAATCCTCCTTTAACTCACTACCAAAATAAGAGCCATCAGCTCCTCCTCAAGATATTAGTTGCACCAGCCCAAGCTCCACTAGTATTTTGGTAAGTTGGCAACCTCCACCAGTGGAAAAGCAGAATGGCATTATCACTGAATACTCCCTCAAGTATGCTGCAGTCGATGGGGAAGACTACAAGCCTCATGAGGTTTTGGGAATTCCTCCGGATACTACCAAATACCTTTTGGAACAGCTGGAAAAATGGACTGAATACCGGATCACTGTGACTGCCCACACAGATGTCGGCCCTGGCCCTGAGAGCTTGTCCGTGTTGATTCGAACCGATGAAGATGGTATGTTGCCTCCGCTCCGTCAGTTCGCACCTTCTGACACAGTCTGGGTCTGCTTTTGATAGGCTAACAGTTATCCTATTTTTCTTTTTTTTTTTTCTGCTCATCATTTTTGATCCAACATTTCTATTATGTAACTGTTTTTGCCAAAGACCTGCCTTTCCTACATCCTGGGCTTTTTTTCTTTTTTCTCTTTTCAATCTCAGTGCAACAATTTTCTGCCTTTTAAAGGGACACTTTTCTTCTATGGTCCTATGATCCAGATTTTCTCTGTACCTCCATCTCGCGTCTCCTATATTTTTCTTGGCATTTTTATTGAATTCTCTTTCATTGCGGAATTAACTTTCAAAACTGCCACCTTCTTACTGTCTTTTGTCTTACGATTTTTGGCATCTCTTGTATGGAACAGCCTTTTGATATGAGAAAAAAAAAGAGAAGAATCCATATAGTCAAGAATCTTTTTATTCTGCTATTAAAAATGAAACATTTAAAAAACACACAACTATCAACAATCTGTTTTTGTTATTATTTCAATGCAGTACTTCTTTGTGCTTTAATGCTTTGGACCTCAAAGCATCTTCCTTGGCTTTTGTACATTTTTTTTACATGTTTTTCTATTTCTCTGATACTCTTTTTTTTTTTTCTTCCATTTTGGTTTTTGCATCGGTCATGTTTTTTGATCTTTTCTTAAAATGTAGAGCAGATTGGTTGAGCATTTTCCTTAGTTGAAGATGTTTGCGTTCTGCAATGAAGCATAGTGGGTCTACCCATTTTTAAGTAAAGAAAGCACTCTCGCTGGGTGGCAAGTGCCTGTCATTGTCTTTTACCCATGATGTTGTTGCAGTTCCCAGTGGTCCTCCTCGAAAAGTCGAGGTGGAGGCTGTCAATGCCACGGCTGTTAAAGTCTCGTGGCGCTCACCTGTGCCCAATAAGCAGCATGGCCAGATAAGAGGATATCAGGTGCACTATGTGAGAATGGAAAACGGGGAGCCCAAGGGCCAGCCCATGCTGAAGGACGTCATGCTGGCTGATGCACAGGTGAGCCTGTTTTATTGGATAACATTTCTTCTAGCCTGGGTCCAATTGTTAAGTTTCTGACTCTTTAAAAAAAAACCCACATAAATTCTAGACTTTAAAACTGATTGTGGTATATTTACCTTTTTAATTTGAAGTATTATCAACTGAAAATACACTGCAGTAAAGTGCTTTGATGTTTGATTAAAAGTCACTTTAAAAAAGAGATATTCTGCTCTTTATATCTGTGTCCAAATTCACATTTCTAACTTCAAAAAAGTAATGATGAGTTTAACTTAATCTACAGAAAGTATGCCAAGCTACAGTTTGGTTGATAGGATCTTCCTTCTGCTGTGTCGAAACTATTTGGACCAGGGCTGATCTAAGTTCTTAATGTATGATTTTTTCTTTCACTAGAGAACAGACATTTTTATTCAGGGGACAGAACTCAGTATTTTATTTAGTATTTCATCAGGTCACATATTTTATGAGAATAATTGTTTCCTGTCCCAGAAGGTGAAGATAATGACATAGATGATAAAAATTAAATTAAGGTTTCCAAGAGAATAAATAAAATCTCCTCTACTGAACCAAGTTAAGAGAATTACTAGGAACCTGGGGAAAAGGCCCAGTCAGTAAAGCATTTCCAAAGTTTAATCTTTGGAACCTAAGTTTAATCTCCAGAACCCACATTTTTAAAAAGCCAGGTGTGTTTGCATATATTTGTAATCACAGAGCTGAGAAAGCAGAAATGGATATATGTTCTGGCCGACCAACTAGCCTGCTTGACAAGGTCAAGGCTAGTTAGAAACCCTATCTCAAAATAAGATGGGTAGTATCCGAGAATAATAATACCCCAGATGGTCCTCTGGCCTTCACAATCACACAAGTGTGCATGCCCACTCACACATATATGCACCCACAAAATCATGTGTATGCTGTTGCATACACAGCCCATGCAAACACAAGAAATTACTCATAATGAGTAATTGTGTATGTGAGATGTTTTGTTGACCTTAGGGAAGTGGTTCCCCGTCGTGGTGTCCCTAGCTGGTTTTGTAGTCAGTTGTTTAAAGCAAAGCACCTAATATTTTCCTTTTTTTCCTATGCCCTAGAGGTAGCCCCCCTCGTGAATGTGTAATTAATCCACTTGTACCTTAGATATTTTCCTGAGAGTGAGAGGAAGAGTTCAGTTGGAACTGATACATAGCCCAGGGCCTAGCTTGCCATTGCCGCACTGACACTGATGGTATACTGTGGCGATAGGATATTTAAGATACTGGATAAGTCAATTGAGCACATGGTGGCAGAGCAGGAAAAAGGATGGAGTTCCTGAAATTATAAAAGTTGAAATGAAATTATCTTATTCTGTGAATGTAAAAAAGATCAGAAACCAAATGAAAACTTTTACATGAGTTGTCCAGTTTCATCTTCTTTTATCTCTGAAAAATGAGGTAATATGTATCCCTCCAGTGCTAATGAAAGCACTTACCCGAAAAAGTCTTTATGTTGTCAACTCACACAAATGTTTATGCTTGCCTCTGTTTTGAAGCATCCTAATGAAAGGCTTGAAAGGATCTAAATTTGTGGTTCACTCCTGTGGCTCAAACCTCTTACTGGTTTGCAGCAAATTCTGCAAATGTAGCTGATATAATACACAATATGCCTTTGACACTAGGAAGGGCTTTCGTCAACTCTTTTCATTACAAATATGTACTTTATTATAGTCCTATTAAAATATGTAGATATGATAAAGAAGAAAGTTAGAAAGGCAGATTTAGTGGTGCTTTCAGACTTTTTCTAGCATATATTTGCCTTCCAGCACAGACTTTAATGAATATGGAATCATATTATATTTTATGTGTATATGTATACACACACATTTCTAATCCCAATTGTTTGGTTCATAGAACTACTGAATCATTTGCTAGTGAGGGCTTTGAGTGTCACGGCAGGACACAGTTGTCAGTGGGGCCCACTTTGCCTTAGACTTGTACCCACTGGTATGTTGAGTGTCTTCCAGTCCCCAAATCCCTTTTATTGAGATGTCCAGAGAACCCCATTGTTATTTGAATAAAATAGATGCATAGTAAAGAAATTTTATAGAAACAGGATGAAAAAGAGGTTATTAAATGTTTACTTTCACAAAGATAATTATAAACTCGACAAAGTAGTTTTTATTTATTTATTTATTTTTATTTCATGTACATTAGTGTTTTGCCATGGGTGTTGGGTCCCCAGGAACTGGAGTTACAGACAGATTTGACCTGACCTGTGGGTGCTGGGAATTGAACCAGGGTCCTCTGGAAGAGTAGTCAGTGCTCTTAACCACTGAGCCATCTCTCTAACCCCAGAAAGTATTTTTTAACAACTACAACTTCAAATATTGGAAGACCATCAAAAGTCAACTTTATTTTTATAAATTTTTATTTAAGTTATACTGCTTTTAAAGTGAATGTTCCTATGATGTAATGATAAAAAAAATTATTGCTGCTATTTTTAAAATCTCAAATTCCAGAAAAAAAAATCAACATCATGCTTTGATAACCTTCTTTGGTTTTTAGCTATTTTATATTATAAAACTGCATCTCTCTCTGCCTGTACTGTTATGTAGTTTATATTTTTCTCTCCTTTATTTTGACATTTGTCTATTAATTGTTTTTTTCCTAATTATTTTCATCTTCATTTCTCTTTTGTTCCTTGACTCTTTACTGAAATTTAATTACCTCTTTCAAGCCTTCATTGAAACATATGATTTCAGAGTAAAAGAAGATAGTAATTTAAATAGTAACTTAAATTAGTTATATAACCAATGAAAGAAGTGAAAATTGATGGCATTGAGTAGTATGAGGTCAGAAACATTAGATATTTGAGGTATTATATTGGCTTCTTTAGTAAACCATATAGTTAATAAAAATAAATATAAGCTAGTTTGATCAATAACAATAGCACATATTTACCTTAATCCCCTTAAAATGAGAATGTCTACATCATAATGCACCTATTCTTTGGAATGTTATTGTATATGTTGTTTTAATGAATGCATTTTCCTCTTTTAAATTAAATGAGGCTAACATCATCTTTATAAGGGTACAAGTTTCTCTTCATTTCTTTTTATTTTGTCCCCTTTCCCCAATTTTCTTAACTTCAATCAGTGGGAATTTGATGATACTACTGAACATGTGAGTAAATTTTTTCTGTTTGGCAAAAAAACAAAACAAAACAAAAAACAGACCTTATATGCTTGTGTTTTCTCAACATCAGTCTTTCACTTACTCATGATTTGTTATCACATTTGCTTGGTTGCATGAACTAATGGACTCTTTTTAATTGGTCTTAACTATGTACTTTTCAATTTTTCTGGTTTTGTGAAATGAGCATGGTGCTACTGATTGCATAAGGAAGGTCATGAGCTCATAATTTTTTTTTCTGCTACTAACTCTGCCTTATGATACAGTTAGAGGAAGCATGCTTTAAATGGAGTTATTCCAGATGGGTTATATTGGGTGTTTGATGTAGTTTACTAATATTTTCCACACAAGGGTTATATAGTCACTGTGTCACATAGTATAGGCCTGACACTGATTAACTCTACATAGACTTGGCTAAATTTTGTCACATATAGAAAAAATTGAATGGCAGTAAGTGGGTCATGTTAAGAAGTAAAGAATCTCACAGAAGGAGGATTCTCTTTAATGTATATGAGTAGCTTATGTTTCTTTTAAAGGACCTATTCTGTGTAAGATAGTCATATGATAGGAAATCTACCATCCAAATTCTTAGAGGAATTAGGAAGAAGACTAGTAATATATACATAATTCTGAAACAGTTATGAAATGTATCCAAAGAAATGCCTTAAATAACGGTATAGTCTTGGAAATGAATGGCAGTGCTAACAGGGCTATAATTTCAGAGGTAACTGCTAGGAATGGCATTATTCTTGAGAACTGAAGAGATAACCATAGGTGACAATATGTGTTTATATTTGGAGCTAAGGAAGAACTGTTCACTGTTTGTAGCAGTGCTCAGCGAGTGCAGCCATGGAGGTCAATGGGATTGACCTCTGGTCTCCTGCCAATGAACTTGCTAATTGGACACAAATAAAAGATTTTTGTAATAAAATTACTGAGGAATAGAGCAAAGAGATAAACTATGACAGCTGAGGTGTCAGTAGAAGATTAAGGAGTGTTTCATTCCTTTGTTCTGGAGAGATATTGAAAAAATATTTGAAATAAATATAACATAGAGGTTACAAAGAGCATTTTCCTGTTTTTAGACTGAATAGAATTAGCATTCATTAATCTTTTGACAGTCATTATTATACTATATGCAAAGCATATAGAGATGAATATGCGGTAAACATTGACCCTCAAAACCTCGTGGTCTATCAGGAAAGGTAGCCCTAACACAAATCAAAGTGTTTTAAATGCCGTCAAATAAAGCCACAAGGCGCCATGAGACTTAATGTATAAATATTTATTGCAGAAGCACAAAACTCCTTTTGGAGCTTTTGGAAAATATGAACAGTGTATCAGGTATCATAAAATTTAGTGCAAAGCAGTATTTTATATGACTAAGACCCATAGTAAGAAACACATTTATGATAAGAGCCAGTGTATATATGTGTCTGAAGGAAATAAAAGTTTTATAAAATTGGATTTATCTTTAAATCTATAATGAACTCAACATCTTGTGCTCAAGTCCATTGCATTTCTTATTTTGTTTAAAACTGGCCTTGGCTGATTAAATTGATTTCATGGCCCACTGAATGGATCACTACTTTGTTTAAAAATCAGTCACTTAATGGGTAAATTGGAGCATGAAAAGACAGAACATATGAAAAACAAATAGTTTTGTTTCTAATTAACTCATGAAGTGTTCAAAATCCAACAAAATTCAAGGCAACAGAAATTAAGAAGCAGCAGCATTTTAAACCAAAAATTGACAGAAACTTGCTGATGAAGACCTTAAGGAAGAAAATAAGGTCAAAAGTAGCCCATGAATTTTAAAGAGGTATCAAAAGTAGTCCATAAATTTTAAAGACATATTAACAGTCATTAAAATATAGACTAAGGGAGAGTCCCATTTGGAGATTGTTTTCCAGTTTTTCAAGTTGAACTTAAGGATAACACTGAAAAAGCCACAGAGAGACACCAGAAGATTCTACATTGCTACTTGGAGCAGAGGGCCAAATTGGGGCTGCACCTTAACTTGGGATATAGTCAGAAATGATTATTTCAGGTTCCAAAATAAATGTAGTATTTCCTAACATTAGAAGAAAATGAGGCTGACAGCATTGGGACAGAACCTTAGGAACACAGACTTTTAAGAGGCAAGAATACAAGTAGGACGGGTGGTGATGAGGGGCAGGAGGAACTATGGCTTGAAGTGGTTACACTGTGCCACAGAGTAGCCAATACCACCATGTAAGTGCATTCTATTTAACGACATGGAATGTAGCCCAAGTAATATCTTGATTGTGATAGTTGGGTTATGTGCAGCTAAGTCTAAAATAGTGCATAGGACTTGTTCTGTTTCGGTATATACTACTACTTATATAGTATACTATATATACTACTAACAACCTGAGCAAAGACAAAGACATCTGGCCATCTCTAATTTTATGGATGAAGGCCTTATAGTAGAATTAAAGTTGGCACACACTTGACCATTTACTTCTTCTATATGCCAAGGTTGTCCGCTATCCACAGTAATCTTGGAAGACCTTGCAGGAAGTTAGCATCTATGCCATCATCATTTCTGCAATATTCAGTGTGTCCACCATAATGTATAATATTGCTCCCAGGTAGTTACTTGGTCTGGGTGTCCTCTGTGATGATAGTGAAAGCGTTTCAAGGTCCTGAAGATAAAATATAGTTTTCTTAAAAAGTCCATCTGTGTGCCTGAATAAAACTTTCAAGCACTCAACAGGATGATATTTGAATTGTTTCAATTTCCACAATGATGAATTTCTTATTCTTTTGAGAAAGTACCTTGTCAAAGCTGTCATATCTGGCATCAGTTTCAGCAGTTATATTCTGTGGTACCTGCAAATTGCTTTGCTAGGAAAATTTCTACTGTATTTCATGGGGTCTAGTCCATCACTCCTCACTCGCTCACATTGCCTTTAGCTTGGGAAGACATTGAATACTTTCTTAAATGTATTCATAGTCAATTTGAAAACATAGTTTTGCCATAAAAAAGTGAAACAGTTTGTTAATTGCTTTGTATATGCTCTGTATGTTTGTGTGGAATGTGTAAAGATCTAAGGAAAACACCGGAATAAGTCACTAGCCAGAGCTCTAGCTGAAGAATCATTTAACATCCAATTTAGAAAAACAGTTCAATGATCATCTAGTCTTAGATAGCTCTGGGCCCTTATTAAAAGAAAACTAAGAATTTGCAGATAGATTGTCATTTGGGCCTTTTATAAATTATTAGAAATAATTAATTTAGTACATATTACTAATCCCATAAACTCAAGTCTCATTCTTAATTGTATTGCCTACTCACTAAATATCCGTAAATATTCTCATCATTGTATGATGATTTTTATTGTCACTCTTTTTAGGTAACCAGTAATCATTTCCTGATATCTTAAAAATATTCTTTGGCCTCAAGAATATCTAGGTCTAACAGGTCAACAACCATTTACCTAGCAACTTCCTGAAGACAGAAATACTATGCTGATATCTGCCCCTCCAACAGTCTGGCTACCACTGCAGGGCATCAGTGTGGGAAAAAATGCTCCCCCAAAGTAACAGCTAGTGTATCAGACTACTGTGATAAACCAGACACAGTTCCCGGAATTTTCCTGATAAAACTCTTTTATCTTCCACCAACCCTTCGGGGTTCTAACTATGTTGGGAAATGTAAATGTAAATAGGTAAGCTGCCCTGGATTACCAAACCAGTAACTTTTTTTATTTAAATATTTAAGAAAGTTTAAATTCAAGTGGTTCAGAAAGTCTGGTTCCAGATTTCTTTCTGAACTATTCCTCCTGAAAGCTGCTTCTGAAGATGTGCAAATACCCAGCCTCACTGTTAACATCAAGACCCATTTCCATAGCATGAGCTGAAGGCATGAAACTTGAGCACTTAGCATGGCTTCAGGGCACGTCCAGGCATGCACGGAACGAATATCGGCCACCTTGCTTTTCTTCAGGCTCTCCCTGGCATGTTTTAAATCAGTGTTCTTGATGTGTGTCATTTCAGGACATGATCATCTCTGGGCTACAGCCTGAAACGTCCTACTCCCTGACTGTCACAGCTTACACCACCAAAGGCGATGGTGCTCGAAGCAAGCCCAAGCTAGTGTCCACCACTGGGGCAGGTAATGTCTTCTGTGCATATTTATATCTTCAGCTATATTTCTGACTTTCAAATGGTACGGATGTAATCTACCATTTTTTCATTAGGATACATTGAGAGAAAATAAATACGCTGGTGGTCAACTTTGAAGTATTTTTCTAAGCTGAAAAGGAAAAAAGAAGATCAAAATGTATAGTATTTCTAAATGATGCACTAATTCATTCAAAAAGTCTTCTAGTACTAGGTATATAATAACACAAAAGAAGTATTTCTTCTCATTAAATTTATTTTCTGATCTGCATTACTAAATTAACAAATGAATGTGTGGGAAAATTTCAGGATGTTCTAAGGTAAAAAGTAAGGATGTAGGTATATTAACTCCCAGGGGCCTTTGAAGTATAAATGACTTAGAGAAAGGCTGTTTTTCTTCTTGTTAGATTTTTTTGTTTGTCCGTTGTTTGTTTAGTATTGTTTGTTCATTTGTTTGTTTTATTTGAGACAGAATCTGGTTAAAAATTATCCCAGGCTGACATGGAACATGTTTCCTCTCTGCCTCAGCCTCTTGGTTTCTATGACTGCGGTCATACGCCACCATTCTCAGCAAACAGGTTATTAAAACTGAATGTAGAGGAGCAAGATTCATGAAGGTCAGGGGAAAAGGCATCTAAGCAGAGAAGTTGCACAGTGATTCCACACCACCCCCATAAGGAATCTGGCTTTGTTTCTTTTCCTGTTGTAATGAAAGACTCTGACAAACATAACTTTGGGGAGAAAGGACTGATTCTGGCATAAAGAACAGTCTGTCATGCCAGAGAAGTCAAGGCCACAGGAATTTGAAACAGTTGATCACATTACATCCCCAGTCAATAAATAGAGCAATGAATGCTGTGTTCAGGGAACTTTCTCCTTTTTATTCTGTCTAGGACTCAAGTCCAGGCAGGGTTACTGCTCACATTTAGGCTGGGTTTTCTCACCTAATTAAGATCATCCCCCAGAAGTCCTCCTTCCTGGTGATTCTGTCAAGTTAGCAGTTAACATTAACCATCATGAACCTTCCTAGAATGAAGTTGCCATATTGATTGGGTTCATGGCTTACAGCTTTATATTTTCTCATTTCCCCCTTCACCTTTCCTGTGAGGCTTTAAAAGAAGATAACACAAAAGATGGAAAACAGAATATCAAAAGGCTAAATAATTTCAAATTGCTCCTTCTAGAAGGACCGGAAGCTTCTCTGGTGCTTCTTCAACTTGCTTTGCTTGGCCACATAGGGAAAACCAGCAGGAAGAACTGGCATCAGAACTGATAAATTAAGGGATAATTACAGAAGGAATCTCCTCCAATCCCATCACAGAGCAATCTCCCATGGAACTTCTCTGCTGTGGTTTTGATTTACTCCTCCTGAGATGCTTCTTGCACACCTTTATGTGAACGCCTTTCTACGTACAGACAGAAAGCAGAGGACAGCTGTGATATTGAGCACCCTCCTGGGTGCCATCTCACTGCCAAGTTTGTCTAAATGTCATAAGATTTGCCTCGCTTGCCTCCTGCCACCTGCGATTGCCTCCAGCAGCAGGAATACAGATGGCAGAACTCCTTCAAGACGGAGATTTTATTCTTCCCTTTTCTTTCCTTGCTTCTCTCTCTTTCTTTGACTTTTAAGAATTCCATTGTATCAAACTCTTTGTGCCACACTAGAAAGTAGACATTCAGTGAAGACATGGTGGTATAACATATGACTCTGATTATAGGGTCAACCAGTGTTGGAACTTAGATCCATGATAATATCCCTGATATGGAGTTCCAAGTTGAACACACTAGGTTTGTTTACTTATGTTCACATACTTCTGTATTGCAAATGCTTTATGTGAATTATCAGATCCCTACTGCCCATGAAATGAGACCTAAGGACAAGGACATAGAAGCAGAGGGTTTATAGTCAAGCAACCCAAATCCTAACAAAAGAAATGACACTTATTTTTTATAACATCAATTTTCATTACTTCACAAGATTTTTAGAACTACTGGTCTTCCTCATGTTGTCCAGTTATGTTGCTGTTTTCTTCTACAATTTCCATTCTTTTTTTAACTGAGAGAGGCTTGAGTAACAAAATGAAAATGCTCACAGTATAGATGCTTGAGTCATACTTATTGTTCTTATACAGGCCATCTAAGGCTCCTCCTGTACTGTTTCTCTACCTACCAGTAAAAAAGCATGCCTTGGCCATGGCTTAGGTCTGCACAATTAGTGAACAATTAATGAAAATTTATTCATTTAGAATATAATCACAAAAATTCCTCTTGTGTTTCTGTGTTGGCAATTAACTCATAGTAACAGTTATAAAGGCATATAGTTATAGCATATGTGGATAATTTGAGAGTCCCCTTGAAATTTTATATTAACATTAAGAATATTGACTGTATGCTTGTGTATTGTACAACATTTTTAGAATCTGTAAGCAATCAATCCTTCAAACAGCAGTACTGGTACTAACAATCTGTGTAAGACTCATGACTGACTTAGGAAACTCTTGTACAAAGGAGCTAGCTTTCCTGTGTCTGAATGATTATGATGCGTGTAGTTTCTTTAATATTCTCACTTTTCTTTATCATA
Source organism: Peromyscus nudipes (assembly GCA_902168325.1). Classification (NCBI taxonomy): domain Eukaryota; kingdom Metazoa; phylum Chordata; class Mammalia; order Rodentia; family Cricetidae; genus Peromyscus; species Peromyscus nudipes. The sequence goes on from CABHPH010104356.1 coordinate 18,311, forward strand.
ACTAGTGTACTGCCTAAGGCCTTGAGATTTAAGACAATCAAAAATTTCATTGTTTGGGGGACTGGGGAAACAGTTTAGTATTAAGAGCAGGAATAATCTTTCAGAAGACCTGAGTTCAGCTCCTAGTACCCATATCAAGCTGCTCACAACCACCTATAACTCCAGCTCCACATCATCCTACTCTCTCTTCTGGCCTCTGTGAGCATCTGCACTCATGTGCACATTCTCTCACACAGTAGCTGCATATAAACATAATTTAAAATAAAATACAAAATTCAAATTTTCATTGATTTGACAGTTTCTGTATATTGTTCTATAAATTTCCCCACCCTGTGGACCATTTGTGTTGAAAGTTGATCAAATGACAGTGACTGTGAGCTTGGAAAGAACAGGCTAAGAGCTATGAGCTAGGCTCACTGAATTGCAATTATTTAAATTGAGGTTGAGTTTAGAACCATTGAGACAGAGGACCTCAGCTGACCTCCAGATATTGATCTTGCAAAGAATTTTGAGCTAACTACTTATATTAACCATTTCTGCTGCCCTACAATATTTAGAAAATGAATAATATAATAAGGGAAAAAACTGAAAGTGCAGGAGGAGGCATTAACATATGACAAAGGTCTGAAAGGAGGCACTGATATATCATGAAGGTGCAAGAGGGACCATTAATATGTCATGATAGACAGTGTTAGCTTATTGACTATGTAGCTTGCCCTTTGTGTCTACTGTTTATTAAGATGAGATTAAGCCTGACTTTAGCCTTCCTCTCTGTATGTAACTCTTCTAACACTGTCTAAGCTCTCAAGCATTAATGAGGTACAAAGTAGAGCACTGACTCTATTACTGGCCAGACGTTTAAATGTCCCTACTGTCACCCATGAACCTTGGTCCAGAAACTATATATAGTACCATCTTCTCCACACCCATATCTTTATCAGTACGTAAGCATACATTTACAAACACAGCTACCCTGTGAACCTTCACTTTCCTGCTCTTGTTCCTGTATGTCTGGACACAAGGTTTTGTGTAATGCAGACAAACTGTAAATGTCTCCTCTTTACAGAGCTTCTTGGTGTCACAAATGAAGTGGTTCTATTGCCATTATATGAACTTTTGGCAAATTAATTTTCACAATACATGTGAAATGATATAGAACTTGTTTCTTTCCCTTTTTATACTATCATCCTCTTGGTAGAATATAGCAACCCTTTAAAGCCATTATCCCAACTTCTTTAGACTCCACATGTTGTTTTTCTTATGCAGTGTGGAGAATTTAAGCTTCCCTCCATGTGGCCAGTCTGTCATACATGGCAGTGTGAGTTCATCTCCTTAAGACTTCAATATTCAATTCTTTAATGAGTTCTTGACCTGATATTTTGTGGTGTTTCCAATATGCTTAGTTACATTTCTACCTGAAAAACAAATGACTATTTTGGGCAAAGCCAAGGTTCTTTGAGAACTGTAGTGGACAAGAGTAGATCAGAAGTGATGCTGGGGCTTGTAGAACATTATTGGACCCCATGGTCTCTAGCCTAAGAGCCTTTTATCACAGAATACTGTGGAATGTAACAATGTTGAAAAAGAGCCTAAATATGTCTTATCTTAGCTTTGACTCCTATGGAAGAGCAATTGTATATTTTCACTAAGTTATCAGTATTGTTTATAATTTGCCAGTCTACTATATTTTTTGATAATTTGAGCTTAACAGCATTTTAAATGGAATCACTACCTGGATAATAATTAAATCATATACTGCTAGCAAATCTATATGTACTTTTATCAAAAAAAATGTAAAAGTATTTTCACTTTTGCTGACTTTTCATGCTTCTTACTGAAACAAGAGGGGCAGAATACATGTGATTGTGTTGTTTCTTAAAACCAGAATTTTAGAAAAGGTTAATAAATACATTTAATAAAATTGATTGTTCCTAGGGGATGTGAAACCAAGAATTATATCCCCACTTCATAGTTGTGAATAGGTTTTGTTTATTGAAGGATATGTTCTCTGCTTGAGGCACCAATTATAGCATGTTTTTTTTTTCTTAGCAGAGACTCATATTTTGAGAAAAAAATAATGTAAGCTCTATATATACATGAAGTGATATGTATGGTGCCTACCAGTGTCTTGCATAAAATGATATTTTTTAATCTTAAGTATTCTGCATTCTGAAAGTCTCCTAGTTCAATGTGAACTTGTTAGAGTATATTTCTCTGAGAAACAGTGAATTTACAGTGGTTACAGTCCTGGCCAAACACATACATATCTATATCATTTCCAAACTTTATAAACTATTTTTCAATATATTGGAGGTTTGCTGACTTATATACACATACTCTGCATCTCCCCAGTATGTGAATGACAGCTATTACTCCAAGGAACATACCCTTGAGCAGAGCTCATACCTACTAGGGCTTCAACTTTCTGGCATATAAAATGAGCATGTTAACCAGATATCTGTAGCTAGAGTTTTCCTGCCTGGCCCACAGTCAGGACAAACCTCTGTCACCTGCCAGTCCCACAGCTGCCCAGACCCAACCAAGTAAACACAGAGACTTATATTGCTTACAAACTGTATGGCTGTGGCAGGCTTCTTGCTAACTGTACTTATATCTTAAATTAATCCATTTTTATAAATCTATACCTTGCCACGTGGCTCGTGGCTTACTGGCATCTTCACATGCTGCTTGTCATGGTGGTGGCTGGCAGAGTCTCCCCACCTTAGCCTTCCACTTCCCAGAATTCTTCTCCTCCTTGTCCCGCCTATACTTCCTGCCTGGCCACTGGCCAATCAGTGTTTTATTTATTGACCAATCAGAGCAATTTGACATACAGACCATCCCACAGCAGATATCATGCAGGCTTCTTGGATTACCTACTGCCTCATCATCTGCCTATGCTTTTCTTACAATGTGTCAACATCCCTTTGAAGCTCCTCTCCATCTCTTATCTCTCAGTAGTGTAATCTTTCTCTTCACCCTGTTCTTTTCCTTTTTCTTTATATAGATTTGGCTTACTTCTGTTTGAACCCTTCTCCCCCCACTTTCCTTTTTTTTTTTTAGACAACTCCTGGTGCAACTCTAGCCTGTGCTATCAACTCCAATAATAGTGGGTTTATTATAAAAATACCATATGTAATAGACCCTAAATGATCACAGTGCATATCTTGATATATATAATCTAACTGGAAGTGTGTCCCCAGAGGAAAGTAGCTCCTAAGCACAAACAGTCCATCACTCTGATAATTATGATTAATGTTAGTGAAAATCTTTCATCTGTAACTCTTCATTTAATAATTCACAATAACAAGATGATGAAATTCATAAGGGTAACTTGTGTATAGATAGGAAAGTTACAAAGAAGTACAATTGGATGCATATTTGAGGGTGTGGACAGTTCTGGATATGTTCTACAGCTCTCCCACTTGTACATCTCACCTTAGAAAGTTTCCTAGTTCTCTGGGCTTCTTTTTCATTACATAGAATGGAGATAGTAATAACCCTTTAGAACATAGAATGAGGAATGAGTGTTTAAATCTAAGATGCACTATGTATAATATGCTTTTTACAATATTAGTACATTGTGCATAATAATCACTGTAGTTATTCTTCTCATTGGCTATATCTAGTTTGTTAATCATTACTTGGATTCATTTCTCTGTGGCAAGCATAAGCCTTGATGCACAAAGGTTGTATTCCTTAGCAAATTCTGTTTCATCCTACTCTACTGAAGAAAGAAAAAGAAGATTGTTTGACAATAGTATGTAGGATAAACATTGTTTTGTTTATAAACACTGAAAGGAGAATAATGGTAGAGTGATTTCCTGACTTGGCAATACCTGCCATGTGATCATAAATGGTTGTCATTCTTACCACTCCATCCTGTGTGCTCTAGTTCCAGGGAGACCCCGGCTTGTGATTAACCACACTCAAATGAATACTGCTCTCATTCAGTGGCACCCCCCTGTGGACACATTTGGACCCCTTCAGGGCTATCGTCTAAAGTTTGGCAGGAAAGACATGGAGCCCCTCACTACCCTTGAATTCTCTGAGAAAGAAGACCACTTTACAGCCACAGACATCCACAAGGGCGCATCATACATCTTCAGACTCTCAGCCAGAAATAAAGTGGGCTTTGGGGAGGAAATGGTGAAAGAAATTTCTGTTCCAGAAGAAATACCAACTGGATTTCCTCAAAACCTCCACTCAGAAGGCACCACTTCAACCTCCGTTCAGTTATCTTGGCAACCACCTGTCCTGGCAGAAAGAAATGGCATTATCACCAAATATACCATCTTGTATAGGGATATCAACATTCCCCTTCTTCCAATGGAGCACCTTATTGTTCCAGCTGACACCTCTATGACACTCACTGGCTTAAAATCAGATACTACATACGATGTAAAAGTACGTGCTCACACGAGCAAAGGGCCCGGGCCATATAGTCCCAGTGTCCAGTTCAGGACACTGCCTGTGGATCAAGGTAGGATTTGTCTACTTATGGCCTTCCTCCTTTAAAGGAATATCAATCTTTGGAAATCAATATTTTGAAGCTGTAAATAACTGATCGGCCCATTCATATTAATAGGTTCAGCACTACAAGCAGGTAAAGTATGTATGATTTACTCCACTTTAAAAATCGTAGACTTCAGTTATAGAATGACACTGCAGGTCTGGTTGGCAGTACTCTATGTCCTCAGGTAAGATAAACAGAGGATAGTTGACTGAATTGGAGACAAAGGAGAGTGCTTTATGAGAATGGGTATTAAAATGAATGCTCTAAACAGGTAGGCAAATCACATTTCTCTCTTTGCTCTATGTAGGCAGCATCTGTCTTAAGCACTGTGATCCATGGTGGAAAAGAACAAGTTATATGCTTTAAGAATAGTTTAAATACACAGTTTTTCCTTTTCCAGCAGTGTTTGCAAAAAATTTTCATGTCAAAGCAGTTATGAAAACTTCAGTGCTGCTGTCTTGGGAGATTCCAGAGAATTACAATTCTGCTATGCCTTTCAAAGTAAGTGTTCTTTAGGTGTCATAGGGATAAGTAGAAGGAAGAGTTCATCTAATGGTGGTACATTATTTGTAACACATTCAGCAAACTTTGATTTGGACACATAGGCTAAGGATGTAGTTCAGTGGTAGAGCACTCCCCTAGCACGTGTGAGGCTCTGAGTTAGCCCTCCTGTCCTACACAACAAAGGCGATTGGGGCTCATAGGTTCTATTCTTATTTGTGAAAGACTTTCATCAAAGAGTTGCATTTGGTGCTTTGACAATGTGACCTTTCCATTCTGGAGAGTAAACAGACACTCAGAGCCACAGCTGGCAAAACTTAACATGGTACATAGTACATTGAACTTGAACTTTTTATATCAAACTGATACTTTTTGTTTCTATAAAAGTAAGGAATCTGCATGATTTCTATTAATTTGTAACATAATACTCTGGAAATTTTTAAGTGTATTTATTGGTCTGAATTCCTAGTACTTTAAAAATAAAGCACTGTCTTGTCACTGAGATCTTGAAAAAAAAA
>CABHPH010104357.1:0-11677 GCA_902168325.1 Peromyscus nudipes
AAGCCCGTGCTGGGGAAATGAAGAGGTGTGGGTCCCTGGAGCTCATTTTCTGTCTACCTAGAACAAGTATCAAATTCCAGGTCACATGAGTGAGCCTGTCTCCAAAAGCAATGTGGAGGGTACCTGAGGGATGACCCTGGAGGATGACCTCTGGCATCCACATGCACACACACACTTATCTACAGGTACCAGTGAGCACACTCGTACACACACACCTCTGGCATCCACATGCACACAATACTTATCTACAGGTACCAGTGAGCACACTCCACACACACACAAAGGCAAGTTTTACCTCTGCTACTGTTAAAAGAGCAGGACAGAGAGAAGACAAGCATGCACACTGCATTTCAAAGGCAAAACATGTCATACCTAACTTCCAGGTGGCATCGCCAGACCAGAGAGCTGAACCCACGTCCCAGACATGAGCTGTGGAATGCAGATCAGCACGCTAGAGTCAGGATTACTTGAAGGCTTACATTTTCACCACTAAAGTTCACAATTACAGCACACATCTTTTAGATTAAAAAGTCCTGCTATGTTGGCAATAACTATGACTGCTGAAGATCTGTTCCATTCAACTCAGAATTCTAGTCTTCAATATAGTTCATAGTTATGCAGAAAAGGATACATAAAAGACTTGAAATGAAAATAAATAATGCTGTGGTCAAAAATCACAAACAATGTACATATCCATCATTCATTAAAGAGATGGCTGTGTCAGTTTGCAGTCACACAAGTAACCCAGACGATGGACAAGAACTGTGACTCAACACACAGAACCCTGACAGTACAAGCTGTAGTGAAACAAGCCATGTCTGTTCAAGGTAAGTTTTCTTTTAATTTTTTTCTTTGTGATACTGGGCATTGACCCCAGAGATGCACATATGCCAGGCAAGAACTCTGCCACCGAGCTACACTCCCATCTTTCTTTCTTTCTTTCTTTCTTTCTTTCTTTCTTTCTTTCTTTCTTTCTTTCTTTCTTTCTTTTTTTTGGCAAGGTCCTCCTTAACTGCTCAGGCTGACCTTGGATTCAGGATAAAGCCCAGGCAGGTCTTGAACTTGCTTCAGCACCGGAGTAGCTGGGATGACAGGCCTGTGTCCTAAACCCAGCTAAAGCTTCATTTCTTCAAAATAAAGGACAGCATGCAGCAGCATGTGCCTGTCTCCTCGGCACCAGGAGTCAGAGGCAGGAGGATCTGGAGTTTGAAGCTAGTCTTGGTCACACGATGATTCTCATCTCAAAAAGACAATGGCAAAGCGCACAGCCGAAGAGAAGGAACAAATTAGAGAAGACTCAGCCGTAGGGTTTAGCACTTTCCTGTAAGATTACAGTGTATCATTTAAAAACGAAACACAACAATAAAAGCTTGTAAGTGCCAGCGAATTTTTTAAGCTTGGAAATTTTATGATCTATATTTCTTTCCTTCTTTCTTTTTCGGTTTGGCTTTTGACTTTTCTACTAGACTGTCCACGGCCTGTGGAAAAAGATTCAATAACAATTCTTCAAAGAAATTGTCAAGTTGTAAGGCACAAACAGGAGACTTTTTACAGTTTCAGCCAATTATTTTTTTTCTGGGCTGAAGTTTGCACCTGAGAGGTGACTTATCACAGATGTTGGCACTGGAGCATTTGCAACCTCTCCAAAAGATTAGAGTTCAGGATCCTCTGAGGCAGGTCTGAACACCTGAGGGTGAGTGTCTGCTCTCTCCTCAGCCATCCCTATGGCTTTACTTCCTTTGTGTGTCTGTGGGGGGGGGGTGCACATTCCTATGTATGCTGGTACATGTGTGCACATGCATGTAGAGACCTCAACTTCAGGTTTTGTTTCTTAGACATCATTCAGCTTGTTTTCTTGAGACATTTTTCACGGAGACCTGGGACTTGCTGATTGAGCTCAGATGTTCAGCCAAGTGAAGCCCAGGGACCCACCAATCTCTGTACCCCATGTGCTAGGATTATAAATGTGTACCACCACACACAGCTTTTTATGTGGGTACCGGGGAAGGGAACACTGGTCTTCATGCTCGCACAGCAAACATGCTTTCCTCTGGGCCATTTCCCCAGCCTTCTTTCCCTTCTTGAGTGTGACTAAACTCATGCCAGCATCACATCCTTATCACTGTCATCCAAGAATAACATAATGTTCTCCTTGGACACATGCATGCTCATTTTTTTCCTTACATTTACTCTTAAGAGGTTTCAATAGTTGCTCTAGAGGCTATATGTAGCTTGCTCTTTTCTGTGGCAGTGTGAATGGAGGCTTTTGACCTAGAGTCCAAATAACTGACTGAATCCAAATAAAATAACTTACAAATGGTTGGTCTGGCACCATGAAGTTTCCATGGACAGGTGAAGGCCTCCTACCTAATCACCATAAACTTAATGACAATCACCAAAAATAGCCGGCAATCTAGAGATTCGGCTCTTAAACACGGTTTTCCACGGTTATCTTCTTCTGTTCTCTTAGTTTCATTTCTGAGGTGCTCTGGGTTAGGCAATCTTGACTAGAACGAAAAACCCTCCAACCAGCAATAATCCAGGAAGACATCAAAAACGCCCAGACAGAATCAGGCTAATATTTCCTCACCAGGTGTCTAGCTTCTTAATCTAGTGATAATATCACATTCCAAAGAAAGGCACTGAGACCCTCCCTACCCGCTCTAAGCACTTGCCTCTCCACCTAGGATTACCAGCTTGCCTCAGCAAACATTCTCACCTGCATGGAGCTGGGGCTGGTCTCCAATTGCTAAGAAAAGTAGCTTTGGAGAGCAGCTAACAGCCCAGAGAAAACTTTCCTTTAGAAGCCAAGACCCAGCGGGAAGTAAGCAAGTTCCATGTGCATATACCAAACTGCCTGGGATTTCATTTACATTTCCTGAACTGGGCCCTTCTTTGGAATCAAGAAATGAAAAGGCAGGCTTCCCTGAAAGGTATATTCTTAGAGGCTACCTCTTATAGGTGTCTGCTTGAAAGAGAGCAAAGACACTTGTAAAAGATGAAGCCAGAATCCTGGGTGTGGGATTCGACCTTGAACCTTGAGTGGAACCAAAGGTCTCATTTGGTAGAGGGCAGAGAAGGGAGTGGACACATTGCAGGCTTTTGGCTCTGAGGTGCTGTCCTGTTGATGGACATGGGCTGAGGAGTCACTGAAGATTGTGTCATGGGGAAGGTGGGGGACTGGAAAAACGGTCTGGCACAATGTGGACACTGAATTGTTGCTGATAACGCCTAATGTGGCCAACACAAGGGACAGGGCCTGAGTCCAGATGTCTTCTCCAGCCACTACACTTAGGGTGATTTAGGAAATTACAAAGCACTAACAATGCCCTGCCTGCTCCCTCCCCCACCAAGAGCAACAGAAACTCAGTTGCTGCGAGGTGAGGCTTGCACTCATTAATACATGAATAATCATAGTTCTGAAGATGGAGAGCCAGGAGGAGATCATTCAAATGGTAAAGGGCTTACTGCACAAACACTGGGTCCTGAGTTTAGTCCCGAGCACCCACAGGAACAAGAAGAACAAGAAAAAAGTCGTGGTACAGGTCAGAGATGAGAATCCTGGAGTTCACTGTCCAGCATGCCTAGCCTCACTAGTGGGTTCCAAGTCCCCGTAAGAGACCTGCTTCAAAGAACAAGGTGGACGGGTCCCAAGGAACAACACCCGAGACTGACTTCTTGCCTCTATATGCTCATGCGTGCGTGCACGTGAGTGCACGCGCGCGCGCACACACACACACACACACACACATCTACAATGTGATTTTAATGAGGTTAGTGTTGTTCACACTTTCACAAGTGAGTTCTCTGGGACTAATAGAATACAAGTTTCAGTTACATGTGTCAGGATGGAAGTGCTAATGAGCTTCTGTAATGAGACGTCTCTGGTTCACAAGGTCACACTCCAAGGAACAGAAGTATTTCACCCAATGGGACTCTGGGTGCAACATAATGGCCACATACATGACACTGCAGTCAGACAATTCAGAAATCTACTGTGTACAAATAAACCCATCTCCACTCTCTTGTACTTCCACAAATCCCCTTCTACATTGGAGAAAATACATACAGACAGAAAACCATTAGAAAGGCAGCTGGAGACAAGGACTTCACAGCTCAGGTTAAAGAGTAGGAGAGAGCCTTTCAAGTGTTTGCCTTAGGAAAGCACATGGTCAGTGTTTGACCAAGAACTTCCCACAGCTGCTTGAGCAATCGACCCTGGAACCCAGCGTATTTGTTAGGGGATGCTTTAGAATACTACTACTTATTAAGAGTGAATGATAGCAGTTATTCCAATTGTAAGAAATTCTCCTGCAGATGCCCATGTGTACACAGGGGTCATGAACTGTCACTTGTAAAAACAAAAACAAGAACGTAGAAGCAGAAAGTGTATATCAACAGAGCACTAACTGCATAGTTCCTGGTGTATTCACACTATGAAACAGTGTGTGCCATTACATGGGATGTAGTAGCTCGGCATGCATTAATGTGTGAATAAAGTTCTCAGACACCCCTAAAATGAAAGTGTAGTTCATACAGCATGGGATCCATTACAGAAAAATGATAGAATCTGTGTTTGTACTATACACCTGTATTTAAATAGGGAAAGGGGGGATGGGGCCATAGCTCAGGTGGTAGTGTTCACCTGGCATGGATGAGGCTCTGGGTTTACTCAGGAAGTGGAGGCAGGAGGATTAGAAGTCAAAGTGATCCTTAGCTACTAGATAGTTCAAGGCTAGACTGGATTACATAAGGCACTGTGGTCTCTAAGAATGAAGAAATTAATGTTTAAAGGGTGCTGGATGGATACGTCTCACCTGAGGACGGACAGGGATGAAACTCTTGTTCCCATATGCTTTTCCTTTAAAATGTTTACAAAGCAAACAAATTTGTGCTTCCTTTGTGGAACAGGAAAAAAAAAAAAGGAATGCATGAATTGCCACCTTGAAGCTATGTTTACCCAGCAGTGATGTGAGTTTTTGTCTTCATTGCCCTGTAATTATTTTTTACCATTTTAATTTCTAAATTTCTAACAATCCCCTCTGGAGAATTTAAAATGGAAAGTGCCTTCTCCCTTCAAAGCCGTGTTTTTGCCCCTCATTTCGTCTTCCCGTGTCCCCCACTAACCTGTCCTAACCCTAGATAATGCAGGGCAGCAGCATCTAGCAGTGGGGAATAATAATTGACAAGATTAAGTAGCAAACGGAAATCAACAGAGATTGAAAAGAAAACTTTTTCTCTTTACTGCTCTGAGCTCTGAGAATTTTCGTGCTGCCATCATTTTCTAGAAAGATCCTCTGAAAACAATCCAGGGCCCCCCACAGCTGCTCTTGGATCCCAGTATAACCAATTCACTGGGCACTGAGAGAAAGTTATAAATTGCTTAGAGGCAAGGGTAACAAAGAGAGCAGGCAGCCTGGCTTTTGTTGGGGTAAATCCCGGCTCCCCAACCTGCTATAATGCTTTGAAAGAGGCGACAAAATGATCTGTAGAGGCGAAACAGGGGGTGTCATTTCTTTAAATAATCAAAACCTTTTGATTGAGGGAATACACAAAAGGCTGAGGAAGGTTAGAAACCTTGGGATGAAAGAAAACGTTCCTTTATCAATTAAAAAACAGTTATGGAAAAGTGGGCACCAGAAGCTTGATTTTCTCCAGGAGGAAAGATTTAAATGTTGCTGTCTTCCATTATTTGTTATAATAGTCCATGTGTGCTGAGTGAGATCACCTGAAAGAAATCAACTGTCTCTAATTAATTTAAAGTATTCTTTGCAAATGAAATGTAAAAACAATCGATGCAACAACAGGGATTTTAATTTCTATGCTAGCACCCATTCTTTGACCCAGTGTCTAAGGAGGGTTCACCAGCACAGACACAACATCGTGGGTTAACACTGGGCCCCCTGTCATCAGAATCCCCAATTATTCTCATGGGTTCTTGTATGAAATGCTGTGGAGACTGTGACATTTAACCTGCATTGCTTTTGCTGTTTCATGGAGTTCAAAGTCAGTAGGTGAAGGTTCAAAATCAGCACAAAAACAACAGTAGTACCTAACTGGCTGATAACATTTGTAGCTTGTTTTTCTCCCGGAGAAAAATAAAAGCTCTTTCAAGACACTTGTCGTTTAATGGTCATGAAACGGGAGTGGTGTGTGGTACAGCACACGTGTTATAAAATGAGTCTCAGAGTGTGTACCATCCTTACTTAATCCTCCTCTGTCTAGTAAGCCCTCCAAACGTACCAAGCATCCATCCGTGGAGGAGATTGCATTTGCAAGGGAGGCTTAGGATTCCTTGGCCAGTGAAGAAGAGCAGCATCAGAGCTTCCAACCGTACGTGTGTACGACTTTCACAATGATGGTTGCAGCAGCGTGGTCTACCTATCAGCTTGCTACAACAGATGAGGGAAACTCACTTGAGCCAGCTCACTGGAGGCCAAAGACTCCCCGACGATGAATAAGAGCCCACTGGCTGCTCCACATTCCAGGTAAAGCAATCGAGATAGGTGCAAGCCAGCACAAACCTACAGAGTGATATGGACCTTGCCCCAGGGGATGCTGATGAGCAGGGAAAGATGACACGGGCAGCACCATTCATTCATTCATTCATTCACTCACTCACTCACTCACTCACTCACTCATTCATTCACTCTTTTGTTTATTTACTTATTTGCAGTGCAGTAAACACCTCTAGAGGAATCCAGGAACCCAAGCCTGGTCAGAACTGGGCTTTGCACTCGCCAGGTTCCTTCTGCAGCCACTCTTAGATAGTTCCCTAACACTAGGCCCAGCCCACTGCCCTTCTCTGTCCCAGCTTTCACCCTGCATGGTAAACTTTGAAAGTACAGGCCATGAAGTGAGGATTTCTTTAAAATAAGCTACATTTATTCAAAGTGTTGAAAATTTCAAAGGCTCATTTTTGTTTCTTTGTTTTTTTGTTTTTTTGTTTTTTTTCTGAGACAGGGTTTCTCTGTGTGGTTTTGGTGCCTGTCCTGGATCTCGCTCTGTAGACCAGGCTGCCCCCGAACTCACAGAGATCCACCTGGCTCTGCCTCCCGAGTGCTGGAAATAAAGGCGTGCACCACCACCGCATGGCAAAGACTCGTATTTTTATGAAATCATAGCTATAGGGCAGTGATACAAGGAATTGCTGTATTCAGTTTGTTATTGATAAAAAACAACATGAGTGAGCCTATGTTTTAGTCATTAAGAAAATGACCAGTATACTAAATCCAGAAGTCTGGTTATACCAAAGGCATAGCTGGTTGGTACAGTCCATGCTTAGCACACACAAGACCCTGGATTAATCCATAAGGATCAAAGAAAATATGAATGAATGAATGAATGAATGAATGAATGAATGAACATGAGGACTTCTGGGGTAGTAATTAAGAAGTGGCTGAAGTCAGGCATGACAGCCTGTAACTGTAGTTCCAGCATCTCGTCTGAGACTGGAGGATTTCTTCAGCCCAGAAGTTTGAGACCAGCTTGACAACCAAGTATGATCCCTCTCAAAGAGAGAAAGTTCCAGTCTTGTCTGAAGTCATGTAAGTCTGCTCTAAGGCCTAGTCTGCTGTCACTAGCAGTGTGACTCCGTCAGCCTTTTCCAACTTGTTCAGAAGTGACGACAGTACCACAGAAGAGCGGTCATGAGTGTGCGTCATGAGTATCGCCAAGAAAAGACAGATGCCCTTGCCATGTGACCATGTTCAAGTGCTAATTTCAGAAAGAAAGAAAGAAAAAAAAAGAGCTGTGGCACTATACTCTACCCCATGGCTTGACACCATGGATGCCATGGATGTTTCTCCAATATGCAGGTCCAAATGCAACCACTACTGTGACCTTGTGGGAGGTGGGATGTTTACGGATGCCAAAGTCAGGGCTCAGGACAGGAGTGGTAAGAACAGCTTTGCTGGAGAAGGCATACCTCGCCTGTGCTGTGGCGGGGTGGTGCTCCCCATCACATTGGGACAGTGACAGGTTGCCTTTCCCACCCCAGCACTTTCACCTAGTGTTTCCTGGCCTCCAGAACCATAAGAAATGCTTCCACACAGGTGACATGTCTGGTCTCATGTCACAGTGTCAGAAAGTTCTTAAGACTTTGTGCCGCCAACACTGAGGTCTTCAGTCTACACTGGTCCCAGTTAAATGATAAGCCACTAGCCAGCTTCAGGGTTGTATCCCCCATTACTGAGTGGGGAACTCATGCTTACAACCCAGTTATTAGCAGTACAATTCAATTTATGTAAAATGAAATCCCTACAAGTGGTCACCCTTAATCGTCCTTCTAAACAGGCCTAGCTATAGGGACGCCACAGTGTCATCCACATGTGTAGTGATGCTGCAGGGATGCCACAGTGCCATCCACATGTGGAGTGATGCTGTAGGGATGCCACAGTGCCATCCACATGTGGAGTGATGCTGTATTTCTACATACCAAGTCTTGACAATCTAGTGTACATCATACTCTTGCAGTACATCCTAATACAGACCAGCTGCCTTCCAAGAGCTCAGGAGCCACATATGATTGACAGCTGCTGTCTCAGAGTCTGCATTGAAGGCAGATTTTTCTTATTTATTTTATATGCCTATTACCTAAGGTAGTTCCCAACCCCCATTCTGGGTATTTTAAGATGAATTTGAATGTAAATCATTAGTGTGTAAGGAAGCCTTGCATGTCTAAGCGTCCCGTTGTTTCAGTATAGATGGCATTGTACTGCTCCCTAAGAAAGAGCAGGAGAATTGGGGGGAAAGTCTCCCCAGAGTTATGCCTCACAAACTGCCTCAGCCTTTGTCTAAGAGTAAAACCATGCATTCAGGAATGAAAGACACTCCTGTGCATCAGCACAGTATATGAACAGCTAAGGCTGATGACAGATGGATGCATGATATGGACAAGTCAGGCTGAGAAAAAGCCATCAAACGTCTACTATGTTCTGAGTAACTTATGCCCATCGTTTGAAATCCTCACTAAAATCTGTAAGGTGCAGGGATAATGAGACAGAAAGGGTTTGGCTATGAAATTATTAAAACAAATGCCCTCTGGATTGGAATCTTGTCTCTGCCCATTTCCTGCTTAGTGGCCCAAGTTAATGCTAACCTCTGAGCCTCGGTTTTCTTATTTGAGAAAAATGGGCATTAAAATGCCCACCTTTGAATATTTTGAGTATTCTGTGGGCACATTACAATCTCCTGATGAAGTACAGCTAAAAGGAAAATGGAGTCTCAATTAAAATGGAAATAATTGGTATTATCACCCTTGGGACTACACAGGTGTGGAGGAATTTAAAATTCTCAGTGTCGTGGAGCTGATACACAGATGAGCCACTCGGCCCATCCTGCAAACTTCTCACCATGCCATGCCTGGGAAGGGCTCCCAGAAGGGTTTGGATGCAGGAAGATGGGACAAGAGTGCCCACAGAGCACAGGATGCAGCAAGAATACCATTCAGGGGGACAGACAGCTCATGATCGAACCTGGAGGAGCTTAACTGGGGTCGGTACTGGGACTTAGTGTCAGGGGGGACTTAAGCCTATTTTAAGAGTGGAGACTTGATCACTCCTAAGTCCTGTCACAAATCTGAGCAAGAGTTAACCAACCTCTGGGTGATGATGGGGCTCTTTATGTTTCAAACCCTAATTCTTTAGACTGATAGGAGCATTCCTTCATTCAGGCAAAGACTCCACTCTTCACATCCTTGCCCAAATTCATCTTAATCCACTGAGTCTGCTTGAGGAGTGCTGGTCACACTCCCATATATTACCCGAGCTGTGAAAGAAAACCCAGCCCAAGTCTCACCTGTGGTTGGAATACGGCACCAGAGGTTCTCAAGTTCACCTTCTCACCGGCCTCTAAACCAACACAGCTGTTCACCATCCGCTCCTCTCCTCTTCCCCATTCGGCTGGGTGCCGAGTTGCTCGGCAACAAAGTCTGAGCCGCCACACCTGGCCTCCAGGGCTTGACCCAGTCATGCCGAGGACTTTCACCAAATTTTCTTTGCAAGAAAACTGAACGACGTCCATGTACATATGGTAAAAGATGTGTGTCAGCGTGCATTATTTGCACGGATATGGTGAAAATGTTGGTGATTAAGAGACATGTGGGACTAGGGATAGAAAGAGAAAAAAATTGTTTATAAAAAAGCAAGCCTTCAATTCTGTTTTTATGAACTCTGCTTTTTTTTTTAAAAAAAATATATTCGTCCCTTCAAATTATTTATTTTAGCAAATATTATTTACTCTAAATAAAAGTGAAGCAGAAAATCTGTTAGCAAGAAAGAGAGAAGATAAAGCTTTGGTCTGGTGTGTTTAATGTCAAAGGAATAGTTAGCCCTGATAAACACATAGGCTATTATTTCCCATGCATTCCTAAAACTGTGTGTGTGTGTGTGTGTGTGTGTGTGTGTGTACTGTGTATACATTTATACATATATATTTACCAATTTGAAAGACATTGTGTAGCTGATTAAAACTGACATCTTGAAAATCTTTGCAAAGTTTGCAGGCTTCTCACCCAGAGAACAAACCCGGCATCACTGGGAAAGTGAGCCCTCAGCTGAAACCTGCCAAGTGTTGTAATTTACTCAGGGCCTTTCCTCCTTCCCTCGCCTGCCAGGGTCCTGGTGGCTTCATTATGACTCTCTCCAGCACTTTCAGCTGGTTTGTGGCACCCCCCCCCCAAAGAAATCGGAACAGTAATTTTCAAAAGGAACTTTTATTTTTAATATGGATTGATTTTTTTAAAGGCAGCTCTAAGCAGCCCCGTATATCAAACAGGGCCCATCACACCAATCCCAACACATCAAGGGGCAGTTTTAACACGTGACGCTTGTTGTTTCTAGCAGGTATCCGTGTGGTGAGAGGTCACCACTCAGCGAGGTGCTTTCTTTCTGGTGTATAAGAAAAGAAATCACCAGGAATACAGGGGGAAATGGGCTTGGGAAACAGGAGGGGACCTTGTCAATCTCCAAGATGCTAGAAAATGATCGTGGAAGTCTTTTGTTAGTGAATCCTATAATGGTGTTGCCGCTCATCGCTTGTGGACAGGGACAGCCACTAGCCTGCCACAGGAAGGGGGACAGAGGATTAGACAGAGCGTGAAAAGGCCCAGGGAAGGGACACCACTGCTGCTTGGCATCACAAAGGCCAAACTCGTATCATTATGGACAGGATTTCTTGGGGGGAGGGGTTAAAAATCAAAGGCACAGGTGAAGTGTTTGGCAGGGATGTATTCCTGTAAATGATCTCACAAATAGGAAAAGAGACTCCCGTAGCACTTCCCTGATATGTGCTTAGGTCCACACAATTCTATCCCCAAGAGAAGGATGGACAGCTTGCTACTCAGTCTTCTTAGCCATCTGGGGGCCTGAGAATGTGAGCATCGTGCTGGAAATGGTTTCAATTCATATGATAAAGCCATAAAATGCAACAACAGGGAGACTGTAGTCAGACAACAAGGTCCCTGGCTTTATCCACTGCGTGGAGCTCCAGAATATTCCTCTGTCTTGGATTTCAGAAAAATACCCGGTACAGATCTCATGTTACAGACTGGCTTGAGTCAGTCCCTGCATGGAGCTTCCTGCAGCCTTCCTGTAGCCCACAGATACTGTAGTGAAAAGGAAAATCTATTGTCAATACTTCCATAGGGGCCAGGAGACAAGAGTCCTGTTTGGTAAAA
>CABHPH010104362.1:0-15821 GCA_902168325.1 Peromyscus nudipes
ATCAACATGACACCTGACACTGGAAAGGTGTTCAGTAAAAATGCATTTGAACTCAGTCTCTCACAGCAAGAGCCAGATGGGATTTCTTTCTTCTCCAGGTACAGAAGGCCAAGGTAGGAACTGGTCCAATGTGCTGGTGCCTTTGTGGCATTCTCAAGGACTGGGTTGACAGGCAATTGTGCTTTGCCAGGCCCCGCCCCTGTGTTTTCCTCCTGGGTTGCCTGCTCTCCTGGGGATGCAGCTGCATCTCTTGGCTTTGCTCCTTCTTCCCATTGAACTTTTGACCTTTCCTGGGGAATGTAACAAGAAGAAGTGAAAAAATGAGATGAAGCCTTACTCTGCTCTGAAGTGTGTCTCAGAGATGATGACGCTTCTGATGCCAAAGACAGAAAGGCAGATGGCAGTCTCCTGGTCCAGTGCCTTCCCCATCTCCAGGCAGGCTGCCTGGGAGATGTGCAGTGGTGCTCGAACTTGTATGTTTCTGCGAGGTCGTCCACTGCTGAGTTTTGTGAACTATTTTCCCCCGTGTTTCAGAAATGAAACTTGAAAAATGGGAAGTGCTCTCAAAGTGCATTTCTGGTCTGTCAGGCTGCTCTGTATTGGTCAAAATGCTTTCAGATCCACATTCACTTCAACTTCCCCAAATTCCTAGGACTTGAAGGTGTTTTTCCTCCTATAAGTATCAGGGAGAACTAAAACTCAAAATGGTAAATGTAAAAATAAAATCAAATCAAAATCAAAACACAGGCCTCTGAGATGGAGGATCTCTGCCCTTCCCTCTCTCTCAAACTGGGGTTCAAACTTGGGCCCCAGGCACATCCACCAAGAACTCTACCAATGAGCTACACCCCTGCCATTTTTTGTGGCCTTGGAAAAGTCACTCAGCCCTGGTAGCCTCATTTATAAAATAGCATGTGTTAACTCTGGTCTCCTGAGCTTGTTCTGAAGATCAACAAAGGTAAGCCCATCAGATTCGCTTACAGATGCCAAGGGTTTGTCTCTGGAATTATGACTGTGGAGGAGACAGAATGGATCCCGGGTCCCTTGATTCCCACTGAAGACAGAGAGTCCTTTTTCATCCTGCTGCATCCTGGTAGGAAGAGAGGCCAGCACATCTTTCTGTGGGCACAGTGATGCCGTCACAGGGTAATTTAGGACCTAATACTTGTAGACTGGTCATTGGCTAATTCACACACAAAAAAAGAGACATGCCCAATCACCACCCAGCAGGGACATCTCTTTCTTGGAAAGTTAAAGTGAAAACAGAGGAATGCGAATGCCAAGCCATTCCAGAGGTGTGGCTTTAAACAGGCTTTGGATAAGATCGATTTCAGAGAGACAAGAAAAGCTGAAGCACAAAAATAGCATGAAATCCAAAGTAAACCAGGGGGCCAACAAAATGGCCTGGCGGGTAAAGATGCTTGCCTTGCAAGTCTAGCCACCTGAGTTTGAGCCCCAGAATCCACATAAAGTTGAAAGGAGAGATGTGACTCCATAGTTGTCTTCTGGCTTCCACGTGGCACACCATGGCATGTTCTCCCACGCACACATACATGTATAATACATGTGTGTGTGCACATACACACACACACACACACACACAAACACACACACACAAAACTGAGGATCCAGAAAGAGAAGAGGCCTGGATACTTGTCCAGTGACAACAAGTAGGTTTTGTATCTTCCACAGCCTTATATCATTATCTTGGCCTTAGAGCTAAAGCCCCAGGCTTCTCTCAGGTCATGGGACCACTCTAAGGTAATCACTGTACCAGAGGAGAATATCACTCAGGCTGAGTGCTATCAGATTACTGAAACCTCTTGGCTGCTGTGAACTGAGAGGTGAAGTGGACACAGAGGAATGAAGCCACACCATTCCCGGCTACAGGTGGGAATGTGGCATCTGAGGAAGGATCTTCAGGAAGGAATTGGTAGTCATACATTCTCTAGCAAACACATCCAACCTGTAACCTGTGGGCTACATATAGCCCAAGAAAGCTAGGATTGTGGCCCAGTTCAAAATTGGAAATGTACTTAAAGCATTGTGTAATCTTTCTAGTAACTCTACAATGGGGTTCTCAAGGGCAAATTTTTCAGATGACTGTCATGATGCTGTTAAAAGGTTGGGCACGCTTGTGAGTCTAGACTCTAGAGTCTTCTGATTGACAGGTCAGGTTAAGCCCTGCCATGGAATTCCCACAGCACTCATTACTTCCCTTCTCATAGCACATGTAACTTTGTGAGTGTAGGAATCATGACCATCTTGCCCATGCCCTCAGTTCTATCTTTAGCTCCTAAAAGTTGCCCAGCATAGCAAACATGATCTGCTTAAATATGAGCAAACTGTAGAGTCATAGCTGGAGGTGGTAAAGACAGAACAAAAGAAAAGTTTCATTTCAGGTTTGAACATTTTTTTTTAAATGTCTCTGGTCTCCAGATCCCATTTCCTAGTCACAGGGATAATATAACTCAACTGGTTAGAATTTACCAACCCTGTTCTTTGTTCATTAACCCATTATTTAGGGAATGGCAGGGAGCTGCTTTCTTCAGCTAACTTCTTTTTCCATCCTGAAGATACACTTAAGATAGAACAGTGATCTGGGTATGGTGGCACTTGGGAGGTGGAGGCAGGAAGAGCAAGGCTGGAAAGATGGCTCAGGGGTTAAGAGCAATTTGTGCCTCTTGCAGAGTACTTGGGTTTGATTCCCAACACCCACAATGGTGGCTCACAACCATCTGTAACTCCAGTTCCAGGGGGCCCTCTTCTGACTTTGACAGCACCAGGCCAACACATGGTATACATACATATACACATACACATAAACTCAAATTTAAAAATCTAAAATATATTTTTAATTTAAAAAAAAAGAGTTCAAGGCCATTCTTGGTTGCTTAGCTACATAGCAAGTTTGAAGCCAGTTTCAAAAAAAAGAAAAAGAAAAGGAAAGGAAAAATAAGAGGAGGAGGAGGAGGGGGAGAGGAGGAGGAGGAGGAAGAGGAGGAGGAGGAGGAGCAGGGAGAGAACTGATGGTAGTTGTCACATGGACCACTTTGCCCCATGTCATCGTCCACTTTTCACTCGAACAATGGACGGTGAATTTCCAGTCTTTCCTCACACTTAATCCATATTGCACACATCTGGTGACATTTACCCTTGAGAAAACAGAAACCTACTGTGAAAGAGTGAAAAGATGGTTTCCTCCTGGCTTACACATGCACACATGTAACACACTAAAGCCATATTCTCAGTTTTCTCCCTTACCCACTTTGCTATGGTTTAGATGTGGTCTGCCACGCCCATGAGTTTGATACTAAAAGCTTGGTCCCCGTTGTGGTGAGGTTGAGGTGATAAAACGTTTAATAGATGAGGCCTAGCAGAAGGTGTTAGGTGACGAGGGTTACCGTGCTGAGAAAGAATTACTTCTACTTTGCTGGAGTAAGTTGAATGTCCTGAGAGCAGATTTGTTGTGGTGAAGCCAATCTGTTCTTGGCCTTTTCTGCACAGGACTGGTTTCCCTTCTCTTTCTCTGCCATCTTGTGACCCAACCAAGAGAATCTTCATCAAAGGCTTCACATATGGTATTTTAGCACACACTCTGATTTTCAACCTCCCAAACTGTAAATTAAATAAACCTCTTTTCTTTTTAAAGTATCAAGCATTGTTATTACTTCAGAAAAGGACTGATACATACCATAAAAAGGACTAATACATCTCCCCTCAAACTAATGTAAACATGAAATTACTTGAAGGTCCAGGAATTGGACACACGTGGGGGACAAGTGATACACAGTCTTTACCTTACTTCAAAATATTTACCCTTTCTGTCTCTGACATTGAAATGAAAGAATGAATACATCAATTGGTCAAAAAAAATCAGAAGCCGGGCGTTGGTGGTGCACGCCTTTAATCCCAGCACTCGGGAGGCAGAGGCAGGTGGATCTCTGTGAGTTCGAGGCCAACCTGGGCTACCAAGTGAGCTCCAGTAAAGGCGCAAAGCTACACAGAGAAACCCTGTCTTGAAAAACCAAAAAAAAAAAAAAAATCAGAATAAGTTTTATTTTTGTCTGTAACTTTTATTGGCACTATTTTTACATATTTTGAGATAATTAAAGTAAAGTCAGTCTAAAACCATTCTAGCCTTTGTATTATAGAAGTAGGGGCTTTTTGAAAACTCAGATTATTTAACTAGATAATTTGACAAGATTGGAGGGATGCAAAGTATATGTGCACTGACTGATAAATTATAGGGGAAAATGATTGAAAATGGGAATTTTTTTCTAAAGAAGGGATGCCAGCACTTTTGAAGGTCCCCCAGACCTGTACTTAAGGGAGTAGGTCCTGATCTGTATGATGAAAGTATAAAAATTCCTCTTCTAAGAACTTTAACAGCTAAAGAAAGTTCAGAGTTCACACTTTACATTTTTTTGTCCCATTCCAAAGTACCTCAGTGCCCTTTGCTAGCCCCAGACTTTGTCCCTTAGACCTTTACAGGAAGTCACCCAGTTACCAGCACAGGAAATACTTAATTGGCCACTTTTGGAGATTCCACCAAGAGTCATTCTTTCATGTGGAGTCACATGAGTGGTGATGACTGCTTCAGAACCAGGCTCTACAGGGTCAGCTGAGACTGTGTCAAACAAGCAAACACAATTCTTGTGGAATGAAAACCCTACTGCAATTTCTAGCATGTGGTGAGCATCCCAAGCAGTGCTCCCCAACACTCAGACTCACCTTTTTCCTTCCTCCACACAAACACGTTATGCAAGCAGGTGAAAGCTCTTCGTGGGGATGACCCTGAGTCTACTAACACATCATAAACTAGGAAGAGAGGTCATCCTTAGATGTGCCAGCTCTTGCTGTCACTACAAACCTAGAGTTTTGCCCCATTACCCTGATTTATGCTTGTGAACCACTCACCCTGGTTTGGGCAGCCTAGCTCATCAACTTCATGCTGGACTATCTCTGGAGTAATCTGGCTTTCCTAAGAGACCCATATAGAAAGTTCCTCAGTTGTCTCCACACAGGAAGCTGTCCAGTATGGAGCTGGGCTTTCAAGATTACCATAGAGCTTGGTCTACTCAGCTGGGTGTCTCTTGCGAATGTGGTGTGGTGGCAGCAGGTGACTTTGCAGGCAGAAGGTTCTAAAGTCGATGTTTTTGTGTGAGTGGGGTTCTGTTTGTATTGAACTTGGAGATATTTCTCAGGATCTTCCAAGAACCCAAAGGACGTGGTAATTTGTGGCAAGAGCTTACATTTTGGTTTTCTGTATCTGCAGTAACAGCAACTTCTGGAACTCTGAAGGAGGTGGTTGGTGCCCTTGGTGGATCTGTGACCTTCCCTCTGAATTTCACAGAAAAACATGTTGAGACTATTATATGGAACTTCGGGTCAATCTCTCTTGCTGCTGTAACTGAGGACAATGTCCTAGTGTTCCAAAATCATAACAAAAAACGGATAGACTTTCCAGATGGAAGCTACTCCATGGAACTCAGCCAGTTGAAGAAGAATGACTCAGGTGTCTACCGTGCAGAGATTAACAGTCCATCACTTCAGTATCCCTTCATCCAGGAGTATGTGCTGTATGTCTATGGTAAGCAGGCTCAGTTCTAATGGTGGATGGTAGGCACGTAGATATAGTGAGCATCCTGATACAAGGGATATTCAAGTCAAGACTGAGTAATCACCCAGCAAGGATCAGGGAGCAGAGGATTCCTGCACTGATGATTTGTCTCTGATGACTTTGAGACTATAAGTGCAGTGTAGACCATGGGCAACCTAAGAAGTGGCTATCAGCTTGGCAGTGGTGGAGCACACCTTTAATACCAGGATTTGGGAGGCAGAGGCAGGCATATCTCTGAGTTCCAGGACAACTGGTCTATGGAATGAGTTCTAGGACAGCCAGAGCTACACAGAGAAACCCTGTCTCAAAAACAAAACAACAAAAATGGCTATCACACACATAGAAGTTCAAGACTGATTATTTGCGATGTGCCTAGCCTTAGCCAAGTTACTTTTTTAAACTCTCTGTATATATATATATATATATATATATATATATATATATATATATATATAATGAAGGACAATGGTGTCTACCTTAAGAAGATTATTAGATACAAATTACATTCCTTCCCTTACAGATTCTAAGCAACTGAGAAATAGACAGAAAAATCAGAACAAAGCTAAGATCCAGCCATGTTCATGCCTGTAGTTGTAGCTATTCTGGAGGTTGAGACAGGAGAACTGCTTGGGCTCAGGGTTTAGAGGCTAGCCTGGGCAACAGAAAGAGAAAAGTAGAGGGAGGGAGAAATGAGCGACCACTCAGGGGAGTTAAACTTACAAAACAATCACTCAGATCTCTACCAGAAGAGTTAGTTGTCTTGTGCACTGAACCACAGTATGGGAGGAACCAGGAAATGGGACCCAAGACTTGCTTACAGGAGTTAGGCAACATACCTTGATCCAGGCTTAAGTTCCGTAGAGACACTGTAGAAGGGAGCAAAAATTAGATAATGTGCAGACAATCTATCTGGAGGAAGGATGAAGAAGAAAAAGGTATTTGAACAGAAATAATTAATGGACCAAGCTCTAGGCTAGATAATGAATGCCAGACTCTCCCCATCTCACCAATAAACCATTCGCTGATCCTCTAATCATAAAGGAGTGGACACAAAGTAGTGAGAAGTGTTACTCCAGCATTGTTTTCTCCTGGAGAGGCGAAAGGAAAGTGTGTTCATGGAAGTCTGAGGACAAGCAATGGGAAGCTTTTGTCTAAAGATTAGATAACATCTGAAATACAAGTAAACACAGTGTTTGCCCCCAATTGGGCTTAGTCAATGTCACTACATTGCTGTTGCATGATTATTTCTGCTGTAATAGCTGCAATTGTTATTCTTGCTATATAGCTGGGCCAAGCAGATTTAAGAGGTCTCTGTCTCAGATAAGAATAAGACATTCTGCTCTGATTTGCTGGACTTCCCAGGGAGATTCAGAGCCAAGGTATGGAAGATACTTCAGAAAAGCTGAGCTCAGGACGAACTTCCATCTTCTATTGTACTGTCTTTTTCACAGAGCATCTGTCAAGGCCCAAAGTCACCATGGATGAGCAAGACAAGAATGGCACCTGCATAACCAACCTGACATGCTCCATGGAAGGAGGAGGAGACAATGTGACTTATAGCTGGAAAGCCCTAGGGCAGGAAGTCAGTGAGATTCATGATGGTGCCGTTCTCCCTATCTCCTGGATATTGGGAGAGAAAGACAAGACCTTAATTTGCATGGCCAGAAATCCCATCAGCCACAGTTCTTCGACCCCCATCTTTGTCCAGAACCTCTGTGAAGGTGACAGTCTTCTCTCTCCAGAGCCTCTGGTTGGAGAAATAGATCTTCTTTAGCTCTCAGTCCCTATGGAAACAGGCTCTGTGTCAACTAGAGGCCTCTGGGAAAGCACCAGCTGGGAGGAAAGTCAGAGTCGGGTCCTTTTCCCTAGCTGACTCTACCATACACATCCACCCTCCTCATGCCTCTCATTTTCTCTTTAAAGATGCTGCCAAGGACCTAAATTCATCTAGGGTCATCATATACATCATACTATTGCCGATCATCATGCTCAGTTTCTTGGCGTTTGTCATTCTTCTTACTATGCGGACCGAGAAAAGAAAAGGTAAAGCATGTATGTTTTTTTTTTACTTCATATATTTTCTCCCTTTTGTTTCTCATGCAATACTTCAATCTGTATGCAATATTTAGTGTTAAAGATATAAAGATAAGAGGTCATGGTCTCTTCCCTTAAGAAGTGCCCAGTCAATGCCTGGAGAAAGAGCTCATTCAGTAAAGTGCTTGCCATACAAGTGTGAGGACCTGAGTTCAAACCCCAGAACTCACATTAACAACAACAACAACAACAACAGCAACAACAAAAATCCAGATGTAGTAGCATGCACTTGTAATTCCAGCACTGGGGAGGCAGAGATAGGTGGATCCCTGGGGCTTATACTGGCTAGTTATCTTAACCTAACTGGTTATTGTCAAGCCATTGGGAGACTGTTTCGTAAGACAAGGTAGATAACACCTGAGGAACAACACCCAAAGTTGACCTCTGTCCTTCCCACATATGCACATGCACTCACATACACACACACCTGCACCTATTCACACATGAATATGAACACACATATATACGTATACACACAGAGAGAGAAGGGCACAGGTGGCTGTATGTCTTAGCTCCAAAGCAAAGAACATATTCCTTGACTACTCTCCTGAGGACAGGCTCCCCCTCTAATACCTACTCCTGTCCTTCCTTCAGAAGGATGTGGCCCTTCTGAAGACACAGGTCATACATTGCTGGTTCTGCTCCTGCCCAGCAGACAGTGGTCTCCCTGCCCTTCCTAGCCTCATTCCTGTCAGAGCCCCCAACCAGCCTGTCTTCTCTACTCAGTCAGCATCAAGATTCCTGTTTCCTCTTCACCTCACTGGACACATTCCTCTTGGATAAGCCTTTCTCTGTTTCTCTACAGTGTCCCCCCCCCACTGTGTCCCCAAACCCTCATTTGTTTACCCCCTCCCTACCAGTACTATCCATGGTGGGGCAAGAGTAGAGTGTGGAGGAAAAATTGCAGCAATAGTTGAGTCTGAATGCAGACTTTGAGACAGTCTTTGAGAATGCCTTTGCCTGAGGCATTCTGGGAACATTCCTGACCTCTTCTGCTTCCCACTTTGGTCACCTTGATTTGGAGATTGAGAGGTGGAGTGACAGAGTGGCTAATTCATCCTGGTTTGTCCAGGGTTTTCTCCATTTTAACAATGAAAGTTCCTTGTCCTAGGAAGTGTCTCCATTTCAGAATGACTAATTTGGTTGGTCACCCTGAGTAGACCAGCCAGGTTTAGTGGGCCAGGGGAGATGGTGATTGGTAAGAAAGTCAGGCTTTGATTCTCTCTGGTTTCAGGCTCCAAGGATGACATGGAGAAAGTGGACAGTCACCAGGAAAAGCCCAACTTCTGTCCCCACTTGGAAGAGAATACAGAATATGACACAATCCCTTACGTTAATGTGAGTCTTTTTCCATTTTTTTCTGGGATCAGATCCATCTCTCCAAGGTTTTTCTTACTTCACTTGAGACTACCCCCAACAAGATTAGGTAGCATGGAAAAAGGAAGGGGGATTAAAATGTATAGTCTCTAACTTCAGTCAGTCTGCCTTCCCCACACCTTAATTCATGTCTACGCAGAAGTTGGTGAATTTTAGAACCATTTATTCTGCCCCAAACCTGTGACACTCACGTGAGCAGTTACATAAATCACCTCTTCCTTTTTAGAGTTTACCACAGCGGTATTTACTTCCTCACAGAAGGCTGGAAGCTGGCCTGCTTTGTAGCCAGTCTTTACTTCCTCACAGGAGGTTGGAAGCTGGCCTGCTTTGTAGCCTACTCAACTCACTGAGTCAAAATGTATCACGTTGTCTCCCTCTCTTTCTTTTGTTGCTCAGGTCACACCTAGAGAAACTGCAAGACTGCGCTGCATGGTCAGGAAACACACTTAAACTAACCCAGGATGTTTTTCTCTGACCATGAGTCTTTGTTCTTGGTATTGCTTTATTTTGGTTCATTGGTGGTCCTTACTGTTTCTCCAAGAGACCTTCAACTGCTGGATATGCCAGTTTACAACACTGATCCTATAACTTCCTGTTAGCCTTTAGCCACCTTAGGAGACTCACAGTTCATGAGATATCTCCACATATTTTGAAATTCATGGAAACATAATACGGAAAATAATGCAATAAAGAAAATGAATAAAAACACAATGACTTTCTTTAAAACTGATTAATATGCATTATTACAGCAGTTACTAACAAGAGAACTCTGCCTATCCCAGAACCTTCATTTTTGTCTCTCTATGTTCCCTTACATATCCTTTGCTTTCTATGGATTGTGTGCCTCCCTGGTCTTGTCTGTGTGATTTAGAAGTTAGGTGGTAATTGTGTTTGTTTGTTGCTTATTAATAGGGAACGAGGCTGGAAGAGGACACAGCAAACACACTTTATTCCATTGTGCAGATCCCCAAATCGGTAAGAACCTTCACAGCTGAGTCTCATCTTAACTGTTGATCCCTTTTCCTGGCTCGTGTTCAGATTCACATTTCTTAGACTGAGGGATTCTCAGTCCCTGGTATTAAGACAGACCCCTGCCAGGCCCTCATGTCTGCCTACAGGTGGAGAGTCCTCTCTCCCTGCCTGTGATACTAGACATGTTGAGGCCATTTGGCTTTGAGCATGTAACTAGATAGGTTTTCCAGGGCTTTACTTGAGGTTACCCAAAAATAAAGGAAATAGATGGAAACCATGTTTTAGAAGCCCAAATTGGTGATCTGGAACAAACAGAGTAGGAAGGAGGTTCTAGATTAGATTGATAAAGAAGCAGAAGGGTTCTGTCTAGAGCATGGATGAGGAGAAGGGCTATCTACAGCTTGTGCTATGCACAGGAGGAAAGGGGTCATGGGTAGAGAGACTCTTGCTGTTCCTAAGCAGCAGGTAGATGGAGGAAGGAGATTTTCTTTCTCTGGCTGTGTTACATCTGCTTTGCATCCTCCCTGTCAAACCCCAAAGATGTATGACTTATCCCTTCACCACTTGTGCATTGCAGAAACAGGGGTACTTTCTTGTCTGTTTTCTTCTCCTCTCCAAAATAATTGAAAAGATAAGGATGCTCGTTGGTGGACATTTCTTTCCCACCTACCAGTTCCCAAATAACCAACACAGAGACTTAATATTAATTACAAATGCTTGACCAATAGCTCAGGCTTGTTACTACCTAATCCTTACATTTTAAATTAACTCACGTTTCTTAGCTATGCTTTGTCAAATAGCTTGGTACCTTTTTTTTAGTATGGCATGCCCATCTTGCTTCTTTCTGTGTCTGCTGGCGACTCCAGACCCTGCCTCCTTTTCCCAGCATCCTCCTAGTCTGGCTCTCCTGCTCAATCTCTTCCTGCCCCGCTATAGGCCAGTCAGTTCTTTATTAACCAATGAGAGTAATTCATATGCACAGTGTACAAAAGGGTTATTCCACAGCAGATGCTGAAGTGATTTTCTTAGTGGCAGAAACACTTGCAAATTTATTATAAGACTATTCAGTTTATTAAGCATGGAGAATGATAAATATATTTCCCTCAAGAATAATCTCTTTAAGATAAAAGTACACAGGAGGATTGTATATGAAGGAGCTATGGATTGGGTACCTTTAGCTACGGGATGATGGGTCTTCTATGAGAAATCTGCTCATGTCCAATGTTCTTTTCCCCCATGTCTGTCTGCAGGTGAAGAGTCCCAGCTCCCTGCCTGCAGTGCCCCATATGCCAAAGCCATTAAGTTTTGACAATATTATCTAGACAGTAGCACTCTCTCTTCTCACTCAAGAAAACCCTCAAAGAATTCACCATTCTCAGCAGAAACGGAAACTTCTATCATAGATTGAATGTAAATGCCTCCCCACCCCCAAACCCATGTATTTGCATACAGATGGTGAAGGCCAGGCTCAAGGGGGTTCAGAGAACAATGACTCTTGGGGATGGGGATAGAGCCCATTCATATTCCATTTAATGAAGAAATTTTCAAGACAGCATAACATCTAGGCCATGACACAGCCATACTCCCTGTAAGAAATCAAAACAAAGATAAGGAACAGAAGATGTGGAAAACACGCAGTTTGATAAGCAGCATGAATGCATTTAAAGTTGTTGGGGAAACTGGGTATGCACAATGCAGCTGTAACAGTTAAAGAGACGAGCTCCATTAAAGAGTATTCTCAGACTTTGCACTAGGACAATAGAGAAGGATCACCAAGAGCGAGGCCCTATCTATCAAGAACTCCAAGATATAAACCAAAAAGCCCATTTGAAAAGCTTTCACTTAAAAGCAAGAATGACTGAATACAAAGTGTCCTACTTTGTGTCATCAGACTGGGAAAGCGTTTCTCCAGAGTTACCTGCACAGGTTCTCAGAGCCTGCTGAAACCCTGACTCAAAGGGGTGTGGCTCTATCCTGGCCCAGCAGCAGAACTTGGCAATGTCCATAACACTGGTGGCTTTGCAGACAGGCAGACTGTAAAATCTAGGAGCCAGTGAGGCTTGCACCAAGGTTCTGGTGAGGGAAAGCCAAGTGATGTATATCAAGATCGGTCGGAGTGGAACTGCTGTGTAACCTTGAATGAAACTATGAAGGCAAAGCTCAGGTTGCAGTGTAGACTCCAGGATACTGGAGCTGCCAGGAACATGAAGCATCTGCGGAGAAAACTCCAGGCACTGAATGCAACCAAGAGAGAGGCCATATGTGCTTTAGGTAGCAAGGGCACAGAAACAGCCTCCCCCAAATCCACTGGAGCATATGTGATGTCACCACGTATCCAGGATGCCAGATATGGAGCTTCAAGGTTTACATTTCTCTGCTGGATTTTGACCTAGCTTTGATCTGCTCTTTCTTTGCTGTGCTCCATTCTTCCCTTTTCAAATGTGAATGTGCCCTCTACCATTGTAAATATGTAAGTTTTAAAATTTTGTTTTATAGGGACTCACAGCTAAGAATTTGCCTTTCATCTCATAAAAGACACTGGACATTGGACTGTTATGGCCAGGGACTCTTGAAGTTTGATGGAATGCATTTTGCATTGTGTGATGACCATGAGTCAATGTGAGCCAAGGTGGAGATGTTATGGATTGAGTCTAAAATATGCTCCACAGCCTCATGTGTTTGAACACTTGGTGTTCAGTTTGGACAACTGATGGTATTTTTTTAGGGATGCCATAGAATCTACAGAAGACAAGGCCTGCCTGGAGATGGTGGGTCTCCAAGCGGCAGGCCTTGAAGGTGATATTCACTTCTGGCTCTGGGCTGAGTCTTCTGCTTCTACCTCAGGTGGAGTTCTGCCTACCACGATGCAACGAAGCAGCCATTGCAAACTCCCTCCAACACAGACCAAGCTCTTGCAGTCATCATGCCTTCTGATGATGGATTTCAACCTCTGGAACTCAAAATCAAAACAACCCTCTGCCCCTGTGAGTTGCTTCTGTCAGGATTCTGGCACAGAAGCAAGAAGAGCAATTAATACAACTTCTTTCCAGAATAAGTTATTCACATGCTACTTTGGACTCTGAGGTTCATTTTATCCCACTGCTGAGAACTCTCCTCAAACCCAGAGTCTGTATTCCTTTCTGTAAATGTGACTGTGAATCTGTCAGTTAGGTCTAAGAAAAAAGCTTGGATATGCCTTGACATGTAAGTACAACATTAATTAAGGCCTCGGGACAGGATCTCAAGACCCATCTTATTTCAGAACTTGAGATCAGAGCTATACCAAAAGACTGTTTGCCAGGACAAACAGACGTGTCCAGCACAAGCAGGTGTAACTGCCCCAAATTATGTATTAATTTATTAATGGAAGCACCAACTATGTGCCAGGTACTGTTTTAAGCTTGCATGGATTATTCCAAAACACTCTGCTCTCGCTTGACATTTCAGGAACTACTTTACATGGAGCCACAGAAATAATGACTATTGAGTACCAGAAGGCCCCAAGTGGGTATGCAAGTGCCAGAGGTCAAAATGCACAAGGACAGAAAACCCAACTAAATACCTATGTTTGGCTGGTACCATCCCCATTGAGTGTCCATCACTCAAAGCACGTGGTGATGGACAAGGACCCCTTACCTCTACTTCACTTATACTTGCATGCTCCAAGGGAAAAGCCTAAGCCCTGGGCCTATAGAGGAGTCCATCTTTCTCAACAGAGAAATAGCCTGAACACACATTTTGGATCTAATCCACGACCTGGAGTCAAGGGATAGAGTCTGGGGTTTGATGGCTTGAAAAATCTTTACAGTTGTTAAATTTTTTTTCAACTAACATTTATTGAGAACTTATGCTAGGTTAGTATTCTAGGGGAAATAGACATATTCCCTGCCCCATAGAGCTCATTTTAATTTTTGGTGTTGTGAAAGAGACACGGGAAAACACAGAGCAGGTGTGTGTTTGTGTTTGTGTGTGGTGTGTGTGTGTGTACACATTTGATACATTCCCAGAACCAGAACTTACATATCTTGAATGAGAATGCCAAAAGGGAACCAGGATTCTAGGGTTGAAGGATATAAAATCAAGTAGGCAAATACATGTTTAAAAAAGAAGAAGCATGTTTCTCAAAAGAAGAAGTATCTGGAATAAGGAAACATTCCCAAATATAATATGAAAGCAAAAACAGAAACAAATCTGCAAGAAAAAAAAACCCTTAAAACCAGAAATTTAATAAAAAGGGATTGAGGCTGAAGACTTGAGGGAAACGAAAGCTAAAAGTAGGATGCACTTCCCAATACGTGACAACGCTGGCTGGCATGACCACAAAGGGCTGAGCTAGCCTCTGCCCAGAGTTATATAGGCATCTACCCAAGGCACAGACATAGATGCTATTAAATGCTGTAGATAATTGTATTTATTACTCTAATTTTAAAAGTAAAATCTTATTTAAATAAAATCAGTATGTATTAAGGAAGGGGTCCCACATAACAGCTCTTGGAGGAGAGAACTATTTACAGTGTAGGCAGAAGATGCCAGGGCTTCAAGTTCGTCCAGGTAATAATAATTCTGTAATTTGATCCTTTTAAAGACATTGTGGAACTCACATACAGAAATATGCATTATGTTGCAATTTGCAATAGATAAACTCTGGAAACTCCTTAAGAGTGAGCCCCTCAATAAGGTTACATGAGCAAAGACTGCAGGAGAATAGGTTAGGGAGCTGGAGGGATGACTCCGCAGTTGAAAGCACTGGCTGATTTTCCAAAGGACTTGGGTTTAATCCTCAACACCGACCAGGTGCCTCGCTACCACCAGTAACTCCAGTTCCAGGGCATCTGATACCCTCTTCTGACTTCCATGGGCACCAGGCATGCACATGGTACACAGACATACATGCTGGTAAATGTCTATACACATAAAATACTAAAATTAAGTTAAATCTTAAAAATACAGGCTATATTCCCAAGTGTGGGGGATATAGGCCTATAATTCCAGCATTTGGAAGGCAGAGACAGGAGGCTAGCCACAAGTTTGAGGCCAGGCTACATAGTAAGTTTCAAGCCAGCAAAAGCTTTATAGGAAGACTATGTCAATAATAATAATTATTATAATTTGCTATTGTTATAAATTTACATTTTTCTAATGTTAAAAAAGTATAGTTCATGGTGGGACATGCTTATAATCTTATCACCCAAGAGACTGAAACAGAAGGACTATACATTTGAGGTCTACCGGGGCTATATAATGAGAGCTTGTCTCAAAAACAGCAACAAAAAAACGACAGGTCACACAGTTTTTATAAAGCTAGAAAATGTAACAGTATCACAAGTGGGAAGGGTAACGTGTAGAATTGGATGTGTTCCGTAAGTACTGCTCTGTTGAAAGAAATGCTTTGCATGAAACCCTGGCTTCCAGCCTGCCTTAGTTACGGTTTCTTTTGCTGCAACAAAACACCATGACCAAAAAAGCAAGTTGAGGAGGACAGGGCTTTTTATTAGGCTTACACTTCAACATTGCTGTTCATCATTGGAGGAAGTCAAGACAGGAACTCAAACAGGGAAGAATCCTGGAGGCAGAACTGATGCAGAGGCCGTGGAGGAGTACTGCTTACTGGCTTGTTTCCCACGGCTTGCTCAGCCTTGTTTCTTATAGAACCCAGGACCACCAGCCCAGGGATGGTACCACCCACCATGGGCTGGGCCCTCCCCCATTGATCACTAAATGAGGAAATGTCTTACAGCTGGATCTCAAGGAGGCA
>CABHPH010104367.1:0-17197 GCA_902168325.1 Peromyscus nudipes
AGTCTTTCTGAGTTCATATGTGAATCTCTCCATTTGGGTCTGGAAATCTGTTTACTTAAAGTCATCTACCACCTCTGACTCTTAAAATCTTTCTGCCTACATAAAAGCCCTAAGCCTTAATGGGAAGGTCTGATAAAAAACAGTCTCATTCAGGGTTGAGCATTCTAATGTCTATTTTCTGCACTTTGGCCAGTTGTGGATCTCTGTGCTGATTAACATTTACTGCAAGAATAAGATTCCATAATATATAGATGGATAACTTTTAACTGGTAGAAACACAAATTGTATAAAACTTACAGATGAAGTTTATAAAAATGTGTTAGAGAAACATTTAACTTCATTTTTACTCATACACAGTTTTTTAAATCAAGCACACATTTTACACCTAGCGCAGATTTCACCTCAACCTAGAGGTAGTCAAATATCTCACGGACAAATGAGATGACAGTTTCAGCTCACATTTGATGTGCAATGCAGATCCCAGAATGTTGAGGTGAATGAAGTCCTCTTATTTTCTATTTGTTCCATCTTTTCTTTACAGTATTTTGCTTCCGTTAATTTCTGAGTCAGTTAAAAAAAGTTAGCTTCGTAATTATATTACATGTCTACTGTCTCTACTATACTGTTGTTTTCACTAATTGAGATGAAACTTTCTACACTCACACATTTAACCTTTCAGGGAGCAAATCATCACTTTCTACACAGACTAAAAATGCTATAAATGTCTCCACATATTCATTTTTCCTCTTAGTGCTATTGTTCTATCTTTTATTTCAACTAATGAATAACACTCATCATACATTGCTAAAACTTTCATTTTAATTGTGAAATTGCCCTCTATGGAACGTAAAAAATATTTACATTTATTATGATCATCTGAGTTTATGGCATGCTATTTTCATGTTTTCTGGAAAGAATTTCCTTTGACATTTCTTGCAAAACTGGTCTACTAATGATAAATTCTTTCTGTTTTGTGCATTTAATAAAGTGGCTCTACATTTTCAAAGTTTTTTTTTTCGGTGTGATTCTTATCCTTGCTCTATAGGTAATATTTTTCTTCTCTATTTTCAGGAGTTTGTCTATGTCTTTGATTTCTGCAGGTTGAACATGGTATGGTGGGTATGTTTTAAGTGTTTTTCCTACTTGTGTTCTTCCAGCTTTCTGGATCTGTGGTTTGGAGAATTACTGCTTCAAGCATTTCTCCTGTTCTGTTATCTCCCCTATGCTCCTTTTGACACTCAGTTCACATGGTATCAACCATTGCTCATCTTTTAATTTGGGCTCCCCTTTTCTCACTCTTTGTCTCCTTTAATTTTGAGGTTGACCTTTGCATTGAGAGCACTCCAGCTTACTGGATCATACCAAAGGCAGTTCCTTTCCGTCATAGTTGTTTTCATTTGGTACTTATTAGAATGTTCATCTTTTCACACATGCCCATCTTTTCTTTCCCTGTGCTCCTTGGTTTATTTATTTTTCCATGACATCTCTTTGTGTACTGATGATTATGACTGTTTTAAGTTCTCAGGCTGATACTTCCATGCATCTCCTCTACATGGGTCTGTTTCTGATGTGTTCCTGTGCATCCAGTCTGTTTTTTGTCTTTACTGTGCATTTTAATCTTTTCTTAAAAGTCACATATAATGTTCTGAATGAAATGAACTGAGATAATGGTTTTTACTTCAAGGTTTTAGGACTATCTGGCTTGGACTGAGGGTATTTATTGTTGGCTGCAGCTAAAAACCAGAGGTTAGAATTGCCTTTGATATTCTTATTTTGGTCTCTTACCAGTGTTTTGAAGTATCCCTAGAAAGCCTCTCTTAAATCAGGATATGAGACTCTTTTAGTTTCAATCAACTATTCTTATGGATGAGCTCATTAGTGTGACACTAATCCACGAGGCCTTCATCTTATAGTTAGAAGTCAGTACTTCCTGAGTTTGTACCTTTGCTTCCAAGCTCCTTTCCTTCCCAGTTACATGGAACAGAATAGCTACTGGGATCAGAACTTGAGTGTTTCATTTCCCTATTGTAAAATTAGTAGTAGGTATCATGCCCTTTAAGTCATGAGGTGCTGGCAAGCCCAACTTTAATGGGAGTTGTTTGTTAAGGAAAGCTGAGTACTGATGGCATCCTTTAAAGTGCTGATTTTCTCCTGCAACTGTAAACACAGTGATTTTTTTTCTTTTTCAGTTTGTACAGTGAGAATTTTGTGAGATCAATAACTGTAAAGCTCTCACTAATGTGAAAAGCCTGGAAAAACTGGGTCATCCACAGCATGTCACTGTCAAGCTAGTCCAAACTGGCCCTTTGACAACACTGTATTGAAGTGTATCTGTCAAAAATGGCTTCTCCTCTGAACAAACTGTGCTTCTGCCCTCTCAGCTTTGAGTTGCCTCATGGTTCGACCTGTGTTTTCTGATGGATCCTTGACGGATTTTTGTTTGTTTGTTTCTTCATTTTTATGGTTTTTTTTTTTTTGGAAATAAATGGATAAAGAGACTGTGCCCATTAATTACAGTTTAAAGAATTTACAGAATAAAGACAGTGTTCATTGACTTCAATGAATCTATTGATTATACATTTACTTTTGTTAACTGCTTTTCCTCTTAAAGTTTATATTTCTCTTGTTCTTTGCCAAGCTGAGAATTTTGACTGGAGAGTGGAACTGGGGTTGAGTTGAAGGTAGATCATGCTAATATCATCAAGTGTTTTTTTTTCTTTTGAAACCATGTCCTTATTTAGGTGAATTTTATAGTAAATAATTTACTATGTGTGTTTAAGTCTTACAATATGAATGATAAAATTCTTACTGTAGTGAAGTAAATTAGCATAAGCAATATATCAAATAAATATCCTTGTTTTTACTTTTATGGCAAGAATATTGCACTGATTGCTAGAGTCTATTGCATGCCATGAACAATATACTGATTACTAAGGTTCTCCTGCATGTCATGCACAGGCACTCATTACTAGAATCCTCCCAAACCTCATGCAAGGATGCAATACACACTGAGTTTGTTGGTTACTTTCCCATTGCTATAACCAGTTTCGTCTATTGCTGACAGATACAATTTAAGAGAAAAAGGGTTTATTCTGGT
The DNA here is from genome assembly GCA_902168325.1 of Peromyscus nudipes. Taxonomy (NCBI): domain Eukaryota; kingdom Metazoa; phylum Chordata; class Mammalia; order Rodentia; family Cricetidae; genus Peromyscus; species Peromyscus nudipes. The sequence continues at coordinate 3,098 of CABHPH010104367.1, forward strand.
ACAGTTTCAGGGGTTAAGTTCATGATTGCTTAGCTCTATACTCTTGGGCAGAACAGAGTAGAAAGAGCGAAGGGTGGAAGACATTCTTTAAATAGTTGCTGACAGGAAGCAGAGAGAAAAGAGTGAGTAGAGGACCCAGTATAACTTCCACAGACATGCAGTCAGGGACATTTCTTCTTCTAGCTTGGCCTCACATCTGAAAGTTTCCATACCCCTCCAAAAAGTACCACAGTCTGGAATCAAAGTAGGGAACATTTCATCCCCAATCTCTAACAAAATGCAGCACTTCCCATAAAGAATTCCACTAAATATTTTTCAAATCTTTCTCTCATAAAAGAGTGCCAATCCCCATTCTCACACTGCTAGAAATTCTGCTACACTCATGCTGACATTTTTCTTTACTATTTTGGAAAACAGCTCTCCTGACGGGTGGACAGATGTATAGTGGTGTATGCTCACACTTTGAGTTTGCCTCCTTCTGACCAGAAAGTAGATGGAGCAGCTTATGTATCTTTTCTACTTTTCTGGTTTATAGCAGTAGTCTACTCCTACAACAGTTAGTTCTCAGGGAGTTTAAGATGTTTCTGTTCTCATTTATAAAAACACCTAAACGTGTGACCACTTTAGAAATTTAGGAAAATTTTATTTGGAAATTAGGATTATCTACTAATTGTTAACAATAAATAAGGTTTTGATACCACTTCACTCTTTTTCAAAATATCTTTACTTAATAACATATCAAAGTAATTATCCAATATTAATCTACTTTCATAATTTGTTCATAATGGAGAATATATGTTGTTATCACGAATCCGTGATTAGAACATTTCTTTTATTTTAAGAAAACAACAAAAAAAAACAAAAAAAACAACTTAGCAATGTACCTTATCATTTTACTTTTAATCTACTACTGATGTGAAGCTATAGTTTTGTTTGTTTTTATTACTAATTAATGATTTATTATTATTATTATTATTATTATTATATTTACATCTTGACTGAAGTTTCCCTTTCCTCCTCCCCTCCCCTCTGCCCCACTGCCCATTCATTCCTCTTCCATTTCTATTCAGAAATAGGGAAGACTTCCTGTAGATATCCACCAAATATGGAGTATCAAGCTACAGTAAGATTAGGTACCTCTCCTCATATTAAGGCTAGACAAGGCTACCCAGTATGAGGATAAGGGTCCCAAAAGCTGACAAAAGAGTCAGAGACAGTCCCTGTTTCCACTGTTAGGATTCCCACAAGAAGACCAAGCTACACAACTGTAACTTATATGCAGAGGGTCTAGGTCAGTCCCATGCAGGCTTTCTGGTTGGGAGTTCAGTCTCTGTGAGCCCCATAAGTCTATGTTAGTTGATTCTGTGGTTTTACTTATGTTGTCCTTGACCCTTCTGGCTCTTAAAATCATCCCTCCCCCTCTGCCACAGGGTTTCCTGTGCTCCACCTTATGCTTGGCTGTGGATCTTTGAATCTGTTTCTATCAGTTGATTGATGAAACCTTTCTGATAACAATTGAGCTAGGCACCAATCTATGAGTGTAGCAGAATATCATTAGATATTATTACATTAACTTTTTTTTTGCCAGTTGTGTTTGGTTCTATCCTAGGTCTCTGGGATATCCGTCTTCTAGGTCTTGGCACTCCAGGCAGTCTCAGGGGTGGATTGCCTCTTGTGGCATGGGTCTTAGTCATGAGTTGGCCACTCCTACAATTTCTGTGCCACCTTTACTCCAGCACATCTTGTAGGCAGGACAAATTGTAGGTCCAAGGTTATATGGATGGGTTGGTGTCCCAATCTCTTCATTAGAAGTCTTGTTTAATTATAGGAGATGGCAAGTTCAGGCTATGTATCTCCTGTTATTAAGAATCTTAACTAAGAGGGTTGGGGATTTAGCTCAGTGGTAGAGCGCATGCCTAGCAAGTGCAAGGCCCTGGGTTTGATCCTCAGTCCCCCCCAAAAGAATCTTAGCTAGGGTCACTCTTGCTGATTGATGGGAGTTTCCATTGCACTAGGTTTCTACCTTATCCTGAAATGGACCCTCTTTCCAGTTGTTTCTTACAGTACTCTCCCTTCCTTCTCCCTTCCCCCATCCCTCCTGTTCACATCCCCACCTGGCCCCAGCCCACCTTCAAAATCTATTTTACTTCCCCTACCCAAGAAGATCCACATGTCACCCCAGAAGCTGTCTTTGCTACTTAGCTTCTCGGTGTCTGTGGATTGTAGCATGGTTATTCTTTACTTTACAGCTAATATCTGCTTATAAGGAAGTAATATCATTTTTGTCTTTCTGAGTTTGGCTTACCCCACTCAGGATGATTTTTTTTATCTAGTCCCGTCAACTCACTGGCCAATTTACTGATGTCTTTGTTTTCAACAGCTGAATAATACTCCATTGTATAAATATTCCACATTTTCTATAACCATTCTTCAGTTGAGGGACATATAGGTTGTTTCCAGGTTCTGGCTATTAAGAATAAAGTTGCTATGAACATAATTAAGCAAGTGTCCTTGTGGTATGATTGAACATCCTTTGGGTATATGCTCAAGAGTGGTATAACTGAGTATTGAGGTAAATCATTTCTCAGTTTTCTGAGAAACTGACATATTGATTTCCAAAGTGTCTATACAAATGTATATACACTCCTACCAGCAATAGAGGGGTGTTCTCCTTGCTCCACATCCTCTCCAACATAAGTTGTCACTTGTGCTTTTCATTTTAGCCGTTTTGACAGGTGTAATACAGAATCTTGGAGTCGTTTTGATTTGCGTTTCCCTGATGGCTAAGGGAATTGATCTTTTGAAATTGTGCTGATGAAAATTCTCTGTTTAAACCTGTACCCCATTTTTAAATGGATTATTTGGTTTGTTGATGTTTAGTTTCTTGAGTTCTTTTTATATTTTGAAAATCAACTCTCTTTCAGATGTGGGAATAGTGAAGATCTTTTCCCATTCAGTAGGCTGCCATTTTGTCCTAATGACAGTGTCTTTTGCCTTACAGAAGTTTTTCAGTTTCAAGAGGTCCCATTTGTTAACTATTAATCTTAGTACCTGCACTATTGGTGTTCTATTCCAGAAGTTGTCTCCTGTGTCAAAGGTTTCTAGTCTATTCCTCACTTTCTTTTCTGTCAGATTCAGTGTATCTGGGTTACATTGAGCCTTTGATCCATTTGGACTTGAGTTTTGTGCCGGGTGAGAGATATGGATCTATTTACATTCTTCTATAAGCCAACACCCAGTTATACCAGCACCATTTATTTGTTGAAGATGATTTTCTTTTATTCCATTGTAAAATTTTGGCTTATTTGTCAAAAATAAGGTTTCCATATGTTTGTAGATTTATGTCTAAGTCTTCAGTTCAATTCCATTGATCAACCTGTCTGTTTTTATGCCAGTATCATATGGTTTTTATTATTGTAGCTCGGTAGTAGAGCTTAAAATTTGGGAAGGTAATACCTCCAAAAGTTCTTTGTACAGGATTGTATCCTGAGGTTTTTGTTTTTCCATATGAAACTGAGTATTGTTCTTTCAAGGTCTGTAAAGAATTGTACTGGAGTTTTAATGGGGATTGCATTGAATTTGTAGATTGCTTTTGGTAAAATGACTATTTTTATTATGTTAATCCTAGAGATCCATGAGCATAGGAGGTCTTTCCATCTTCAGATATCTTCTTCAACTTTTTTCTTTAAAGACTTGATATTCTTGTCAAAATTTTCTTTCACTTGCTTGGTTAGAGTGGCTATTTCTTTTTCAGGCTATTTAACATTTGTATATAGGAGAGCTATTAATTTATGTTTAGTTAATTTTGTATGTAGCCACTTTACTGGAGGTGTTTATCAGACATAGGAGGTCCCTGGTAGAATTTTTGCAGTCACTTATGTGCACTATTCTATGATTTGAAAATAGCCATGCTTTGATTTCTTCTTTTCCAATTTGCATTCTCTTGACATTCTTTAGTTGTCTTATTGCTCTAGCTAGAACTTCAATTACTATATTGAATAGATATGGAGAGAGTGGACAGCCTTTTCTTGCCCTGATTTTAATGGAATTGCTTTAAATTTCTATCCATTTATTTTGATGTTAGCTATTAGCATGCTGTATATTGCCTTATTATGTTTAGGAATACCTCTTGTATTCCTGATCTTTTCAAGACTTCCCAAATACAAAGGCTCCCATATTTGTAAAAGAAATATTACTAAAGCTTAAATCACACACCAAACCTCATAAAATGATAGTGGAAGACCTTGCATTTGGGGGATAGATGTTGGGAACTGAAACATCATCTTGGTGGATTTTTCCTTTGATGAGTGTGCAGTGTCCTTCCTCATCTTTTTTGATTAATTTTGGCTTGAAGTCTATATTGTTAGATACTAAAATAGCTACACCAGCTTGCTCCTTGGAGCCTTTTGGTTAAAAAAAATATGTTTCCAACCTTTTACTGTGAGATAATGTCTATCTTTGAAATTGAGGTGTTTGTCTTGTACACAGCAGAAGAATGGGTCTTGTTTTTACATTCATTCTGTTATTTTGTTTCTTTTTATTGGGGGAATTGAGTCCATTGATATTGAGAGATATCAATGACCAATGATTCTTAATTCCTGTTATTTTGTTGTGGTTGTTGTAGTTGAGTGTTTGTGTTTCTCTCTCTCTCTCTCTCTCTCTCTCTCTCTCTCTCTCTCTCTCTCTTTCTTAGTTATGCTGGTATGAGATTATTTATTGCCTGTATTTTCATGGGTGTAGTTAACCTTCTTGGGTTAGAGCTTTCTTTCTAGTACCTTCTGTAGGGCTGGATTTGTGAATAGACATTGTTTAAATTTAACTATCATGGAATATCTCGTTTTCTCTGTCTATGGTGATAGATAGTTTTCCTGGGTATAGTAGTCTGAATTGGCATCTATGGTCTCTTAGAGTCTGCAGCACATCTTTCCAGGACTTTTTGGCTTTTAGAGTCTCCATTGAGAAGTCTGATGTGATTCTAACGGGCCTGCCTTTATATGTTACTTGGTCTTTTTCTTTTGCCACTTTTAATATTCTTTCTTTTCTCTCTGTGTTTAGCATTTTGATTATTTTGTGGAGAGGGGACTTTCTTTTTTGGTCCAATCTATTTGGTGTTCTGTAAACTTCTTATACCTTTATAGGCAAGTACTTCTTTAAGTTAGGAAAATTTCTTCTATGATTTTGTTAAAAATATTTTCTGGGACTTTGGACTGGGTATCTTCTCCTTCTTCTATTCCTATTATTCTTAGGTTTGATCCTTTCATGGTGTTTCAGATTTCCTGTCTGTTTTGTGTTAAGGAGTCTTTTTAGATTTAACATTTTCTTTGACCAATTAGTCTATTTCTTCTATTGTATTTCTGATGCATGAGATTCTCTCTTCCATCTCTTGTATTCTGTTGGTGATGTTCATGTCTGCAGTTACTGTACATTTACCTAACTATTCCATTTCCAGAATTCTCTGTTTGTGTTTTCTATGAACATAGTTGAGTAAGTGTGGTATGATTGAGCATCCTTTGGGTATATGCCCAAGCATGGTAAAGCTGGGTTTCATGGCAGGTTGATGCCAAGTTTTCTGAGGGACCACCACACTGACTTTCAAAGTGGCTGTACTAGTTTGCACTCCCACCAACAATGAAAGAGTGTCCCAAAAAGGTCTAATATTTTGAAAGTTGATCTATGGCTCTAAGTTATTGGAACAGGGATGGAAAAAAATTAACATCATGAGTGTACAAGTATAAGTAAGTAATAATCAGACATAGCCATCCCGTAATGCTTTTGTGGGGACTTGAGTGTCTCCACACACTGCTCAGGACTATGCAGAAGCACTAAAGCTTTATAAAGAATATTTAGTAAAGGAGAAAAGACATTGGATCAGTGATTCAATGCATCAGGTTAATAACTAGAATTTATCCCACCCTATTTCTTATCAGTATAATTCCTGAGTGTTATGACACTGCATACCAGTGCTATCCTATCTTAACCTTAGCTGTGTTGTCACAATGTTAGAAATAAATAACTGTCCTTTCACTTTAGAAGTCTATTCTGGACATAGACAAGGCAAAATATCTATGCTGAAAATAGGCAAGAAATTCAGTACCAGGCATTTGGACAAAATCAGGAGTGAGCATTCTTCCTCATTGCATTCTTTGTGTCCTTTATTATCTCGAATAGCTTTGCTTTTCCAAATTCTGTCTGTACTTACTAGTTCTACAGTAAATAAAGTAACTCTAAAAAAATCATCCTTTGGCTGGGCATTGGTGGTGCACGCCTTTAATCCCAGCACTCGGGAGGCAGAGCCAGGCGGATCTCTGTGAGTTCGAGGCCAGCCTGGGCTACCAAGTGAGCTCCAGGAAAGGTGCAAAGCTATACAGAGAAACCCTGTCTCGAAAAACGAAAAAAAAAATCATCCTTTGAATATCTCCATACACTAATGTCTCTAAAGCCTGGTGGGATAATCACATCAAGTATCCATCTCTCTAGGCATTGTGTCTTGTGGGAGCCATATTTTTGCTACTCACACCTGCTCATTTTTTTTCAAGCATGAGGGGAGTGAGTGAGCATTTCTAGTTTAATGAGAGGTGGAGGTACAATGAGTACAAGTGGTTTATCAGTGTCATCCTAGTTTGTTAGTCCTTCATATTTTTGTTCTACCTTCTTAGTGTATATACAATAGAAAAATGGTATATGTCTTAATTACCAAATTCAGGCAGAGTAGATTTTGCATAAATTAAGATAGTTCTGTCTCTTTTTCTTTTCCCTCTGAAGGTAGTGGCAATTATTTAGAGAAGGTGTAGAATTTCATAAACTCTTATCTGAAATCTCAGAATCTTTATCTCATAACAGAGGCAAATTTGGGATAAAGAAAAATAAAAATATTTCTTAAACACATGCTGTCATCTCTCATCAGTTATTTTAGTAAAGTTTACTCTGTAATGTATTCTCTTCACTTACTAAAGATCACTGGCAATGCATAATATAATTCCTGAACAATTCAAAGTTTGACAGAAGTCTACCCATAAGAACCCTTCCCTGCCTCTTTTTAATGCTATAATGCATAACATGTGGCTTTCTTGGCTTAAAAAGAGACCATTAGAAAGCATGTTTCTTTAATAATATGCCACAGAGAAAATGTTTCTCAAGCTATGCTTTAAGATAAAGTAATCTAATTTTGTAATTATGGATAGAGAAAGAGTTCTGTGTGGTTAGCCTGACTCTATCGCAATGTGATTTTCAGGGAATTGGCATAGCTTACCAACGGAGACCACAGTTATTAGCATGATCATCTTTGGTGGGCTTTTGGTAAGATTTTAATCATGAACAACCAAAGATTATATCAAACCAACTGAACTTAAAATCAAGCATGTCTGTGTTTCCTATGTTAAGTGCAATTAAAGAAAAATCATGTTTTATTCCTATGTAAATCAATAGCAATGTCTTCAAGCTGCTTGTTAGTCTATTTCCCCTTCTTAGTAGTAGGGATGGAAGACTTTTTTTTCAGTGTGAGAAGACATTGAATTTCATGAATTTGGATACTTGATCTTAATCCAGAAGACACTTTAGAATATTCTCATAGAATATTTACAGTTTCTGAAAGAAGTGTAGAGTCTCTAAGATAACTATTAAACAACTCAATATTCAAAAGATTGTAGGATTGAAAAATGTCTCTTTTTGTAAATATCTTTTTGTTGCATGAAGTAGCAAATATACAACTTAGATATTTAAGGATTTCATTTCCCTTAACAAATTCTTAGACTTAAAAAATCACAGGAAAAACATATTGGAAAACAAACCTGGGGTTACATTTACCCATATTAATAAAGCAATTCATGAAGACTGATTATTTCAGAATATCAGTGTGTCATCCTCCTCCAATTCATGTAAAGCAATGCACTGTTTTACATATGTGTCTGTATTTTGAAACATTGTGTACATTTTCTTCACCATAGCCAAACTAGTGGAAACACATGAATTATGAACCAATAGCTGAGGAGCCCCCAATTGGATCAGGCCCTCTGGATAAGTGAGACAGTTGATTAGCTTGAACTGTTTGGGAGGCACCCAGGCAGTGAGACCAGGACCTGTCCTTAGTTCACAAGCTGGCCTTTTGGAACCTGGGGCCTATGCAGGGACACTTTGCTCAGCCTGGGAGGAGGTGACTGGACCTGCCTGGACTGGATCTACCAGGTTGAGCTGAATCCCCAGGGGTGTCCTTGCCCTGGAGGAGATGAGAATTGGGGGAGGGCTAGGGGGAGGTAGGGGGAGGAGGGAGGACAGTTGAATCCATGACTGATATGCAAAATTAAATCAAATTATAAAATTAAAAAAATTTAAAAAAACTTCCATTTGTGGGTAACAGTATTTTAACTAATAAAAGTGCAGCAGCAAAAGACATTCAGAGAAATACAAAAGAGTTAATGGGTCATATTTCCAATCAAGTCATAACCAACAATGTCTCCCAAGCGTAAGACTTTCAAAAACATTTCAGTAAATGAAAAATTTCCTTTCTTCACATACATATTTACCACTATGGGATGGCTAGAAATAGCCCAATATCTGATAGATCATTTTCATGTTTCTTGGAGTGTTTAACTCTTTGAAATGCTTTTATCAAGTATATACATTTAGACCCAAATTGGCTACTCTGGGTGTAGAACTATTTTACAACTTTTCTGAAAAATAAAATTCAGAGGACAAAAAAAATCATATGAAATTTAACAGATTGTGACCAAAGGAATACATAGCCTATAATTTATAAATTAGAAGAACTGAGTTCCTTAACTAACTTTTGAGAAAGACAGCCTTAGCTCAATACTACATGCTGATTTTGCCCTTTTGTTTTGTAGAATGTTATTTTGGTCAAAGTGATTGAGAGGAATTTTTTCTTATCAAGAAATTGCAGAGAATAGATCAGTTGTATAATAGAATTTCATTTAAACTTTCCTAATTTTTGCAAAATTACAGCAAAACATGTAAATAATTAAACAACAGGGCCAATGACAATAATACCATGTATTTAAAGTGAAACAGCAGTAGTATACATTGCAGATAGCCCTTTACCTGTCATATACTACTTTATTTCATATCACTCACAAACATGCATTTAATATAACTATATTGTGATTAGACTGTATTTATATATATATATTATATTTATTTAATTATATTTATATATAATTATATTAAGTAGGTATAACTTTTTCTGCCATTTTTCTTTTTTATTGATTTTTTAATTTAAATTTTATTGAAAAATTCCCATTCACATATAATTATGTCATTTTCCTCATCTGTTCTCTCACCAACCCCTCCTCCATGTAACATCCATGCAACTCCTCCTATGGCCCACCACTACCTCTGAAATTGATGGCCTATATGTGATCATTATTGACACAGACACATACATATATAAATTCAAACTACTGTCGATTTAATGTGATTTGTGTGTATACAATTTTGGGGATGATCACTCTGTATTGCATGAATGCTTTGACTAGTTTTAGGTCAACATGATTTAAATTGGAGCCATTTGGGAAGATGGACTCTCAAATAACAAAATGTCTCCATAAGATTAGTCTGTAGGCAAGTCTGTAGAACAGTTTTTAAATAAGTGATTGATGAGGGAAGTCCATTGTGAGTGGTGACATTCCTGGTGGATATGTCCTGGATATATAAGAAATCAGGATGAAAAAATTATAGGGAGCAGGGTAGTGCACATTCCTCCATGGTCTCTGTATCAGTTTCTGCCTTCAGGTTCCTGCTCTGTTTGAGTAACAACTGTAGTTGGAAGATTTCCTGTGTCTCATCTGGCCTGCAGTTGGACAAATCTCTTCCATTTGTGTCCTCCAAGTAAACACAGAGAGGCTTATATTAATTATAACTGTTCAGCCATTAGCTCAGGCTTATTACTGTCTGACTCTCACACTTAAATTAACCCATAATTCGTATCTGTGTTTAACCATGTGGCTTGGTACCTTTTCTCAGTTCTGCCTTGTCATCTTGCTTCCTCTGTTTCTGGCTGGCAACTCCTGACTCAGTCCTTCCTCTTCCTAGAATTCTCCTTGTCTACTTGTCCCACCTATATTTCCTGCCTTGCTACTGGCCAATCAGAGTATTATTTATCAATCAGAGCAACATATATTCACAGCATACAGAATGACATCTCACAGCTCTTCCCCTTTTCTGTCTAATCAAAAAGGAAGATTTTAACTTTAACCTAGAAAAACTATGTATAACAAAAGAGTTATCAAGCAAGAATTACAGTTACAATAATTAGTCTGTTTGTATTTGGCAAAATTTAAAAAAACATTATAACTATCCTATATTTGTGAGTTTGTGGTTTCATATCTAACTTATCTTTTATCATAACCAAGGAAAATTATAACTATAACTGTATAGTCTTCAATCACATCAAAGACCCTAGAGAGGATATAATGTCACCTAAGTAAACAGGAAGAGCATTATAAGCAACTTCCAAAAATCTAGAATGATAGAGACAGCTGGCTTCCTGGACATTCACCCAAAATTCCTCTGCAATGTTGGGGAATCCATCTTCAGACTATAGGCCTAGAGTTTCTCAGTTGCTTCTTCCTGTGTTCTGCAGAATGTCTGGCAGTCTCCTCTCTGAAAGAGGAACCTGAAGAACCATCTCATCTTGCAAAGTTCAGTTGTCACTTTCCTATGAGTCCTGCATGTCCAGTTTACATAACATACTATCAGTCAGTCAATGCAAGGGCACTTTTTTCCCCAGTGGCTAACTTTTGTCACCAAGAAAGCAAACTCCATAATGAGTTTATTCAATGCTCATCATTCTCCTTGAAGTAATTGGTGCTGTCAGGAGTAGACATGTCTCATTGTCCAGAAAAGTCTAGGTTTTTAAAACATTTTAGATGACATATATTGTAGGTCTTTGAAGTGTTTGAAGATTACCTACCTAATTGAAATGTATCTATGTATATCTAGAAAACTTAACTAACATGACTGTAAGTTTGATTATCATGGATGACTACTTGTTAATCTGTATTTCTTAATTATACATTACAATTTAAATGAGTTACATAAACATAATACCTTAAACGATGGTAGAAATATATATACAGTATAACAAAATTAACTTTAAATTTGTAATAAACTAAAATCCATCGCAATGTAAAACATTTTACTCAAGTTGTTGCTCTTTAAAAGTAGATTCAATAATCTACTCTTTCATTCTATCATATCTATATCCTATCCCCCTTTTTTCTTTAGAAAGATATTGACTATGACCAATAACAATTTGTAACCAGTCTCTAAACAAAGACAAATGTTCATAATCCAGTTTTGGGGAATGTGGATGTAGTTTTCTAGACTACTTCCTGCTGATTGTGGGTGCTGGTAGTCATGGGGATCCTGAGAAAATTCAAGATAATGGTCAAGTCCTGGGAAGACTGGTTATAACCTTTGTTGATAGGAACCATCTGTTAAGGTTTAGGAGGTCTAGATTGATCAAATTTGATCCATATTAACCTGGAACAAATCCATAGCCTCTTGCTTCCTGTAAAACAAAAGCAGAGCCTCCTTTCCAAAGCAACATATTCTGAGATCCAAATTTTGAAGTGAAGATACCTTTAAAATGCATATATTGGTTTAATTTAGTAGCCCTTATAATCAAATGTCTCTCTCTAGTTAAAAATCCCAAAGAGCCGGGCATGGTGGCGCACGTCTTTAATCTTAGCACTCAGGAGGCAGAGCCAGGAGGATCTTTGTAAGTTCAATGCCAGCCTGGTCTACAGAGTGAGATCCAGGACAGCAAGATTCAGGACAGGCTCCAAGACTACACAGAGAAACTTGACCCAAAAAAACAAAACAAAAAAAATTCCCAAAGACAGTATAATCCAGACTCTGTGTGTAGTTTCCATCTTTACATGGCTTATTTTTTATTTACTGTCTCCTTAAATACTTTATTGTTTGAAACTGTCTATTTCTTTGTATAACTGTCTATATTCGTTTTTCCTCTCTCTTCCAAGTCTACATACATTTTTATACACACTGTAAACCATTTAAAGTCTTATTTCGTCTGAATCTGCCTTACTGTGGATCTATTACCTTAAACTGCAATGGGTAGTATCGTACTGAAGTGGCAGTCTTGGCTGCTGATTCTGCCCATCTTAGCTTTTCAACATGGCAGAGGTAATTCACTGCCAGCTCCAGGAGCCATGCTCTCTGCTGACTCTGGGAGGCAGTGGGTCTATGCCTTTATCAAAGCAGCATGTAGTCCAGAAAAAAATTTTTTTTGTTGTTGTTGTTTTGTTTGTTTGTATTTTTTTGTCTCTATTAGCAAATGTTAAATCCACACAGTGCACTGCATGGTTTGGAGAAATGTTTGTGTAACTTGGCAAGAATCTGCCATGCTATAGCTCAAGCTTGCATGCCATGAACCCACCATACTGCAGCCTGAGACATAACAAGGAAGCTGTTTTTAGCTCCATTTTAGAATCCCTTATAAAGTTCTCTCAGGTTGTAGGTGGAAACTCTTGCCACCACGTCTTGATGCCATTTGTAGTTGGATGTTTCTTGGGTACCACCAAGCCCCCGCAGTCCTGTGGCCCGCTTATAGAATAATCACTCAGAAGCTTATATTAATTACAACTGCTTGGTCATTAGCTCAGACTTATTACTGACTTGCTCTTACACTTAAATTAACCCATAATTTGTACCTATGTTTAGCCATGTGACTTGGTACCTTTTCTCTGTTCTGCCTTGTCATCTTGCTTCCTCTGTGTCTGGCTGGCAACTCCTGACTCAGCCCTTCCTTTTCCCAGAATTCTCCTTGTCTGCTTGCCTCACCTATACTTCCTACCTGGCTACTGGCCAATCAGCATTTTATTTACTGTTATTCTACCTTAAGATAGACTACCTGCTAGTTGAATTTGGTTTTGGTTTTGATAAGTAAGTACTTCAGTTGGAAAAATTGTAAGAAAATGTTGCTATGTAAAACTTGCAAGAGGGCATGTGTTTCTAATATATGGTGCATGATTTGGGATGAGATATGTCAGTGGTCTACCCAGTGCAAATCTTAGCATTTTAACATGTCTGGAGATGTCTTTAAATAGTAGGCACTTTTTATATATTAATTTCCTCACACTTAGAAGCTGGAAATATAATCCTAGTTGTTATAGTCAGAAGAGTTCCTGTGTCCCAGCCTGCCAGTGATGGGTACAAATCTGTCCCACTTGCATCTCTCAAGTAAACACATAGAGGCTTATATTAGTCATAACTGAATGGCCATGGCTCAAGCTTTTTGCTAACTAGCTCTTATATCTTAAATTAGCCAATAACTATTAATCTATGTATTGCCAAATGTTCTGTGGCTTTACCTGTGTCCTATTACATGTTGCTTCTTGGGTGGCTTGTGGGCATCTCCCCCACCTTCTTCCTGTCTCTCTCTTTGAATTTCCCACCTGCCTCTAAGCTGCCTTGCCATAGGACAAATGGCTTTATTTATCAACTGATCAGAGCAACATATATTCGCAGCATTCAGAAAGACATTCCCTCATCAAGTTGTAACTTTGCATAAAGCAGTGTTCACTTTAAAATCCTTTTTAAAGCCTAAATGTCTTGATTAAACTGATTAACTATAGTCATATTTAAAACTTTATAAATCCTATTTATTATGGTTAATGTTTCTTGGATTCTTTCATTTCCTTCAGATTACACTTTATGAAATTTACCTAATTGACTTTAAAACACAAGTCTGTCAATGATAATTTTTGAAAAATAAACCAACAATATTCCAAAAGAGATTGAAACTTAAACTGTAAACCACAATGTGGAACAGAGCACAAGCTGAAATCATAGAATCTAAATAGAATCTTCTCTAAGTTGTTAGAATGTAGAATCAAAGCTTAAGTAACCATCCCCACACCACCATCCACAGGGGGTACTAAACATCATCATCTCCTGTGCTCAGGGTATCTAACCATGCAGATAGCTTTACAGCAAACCCTTCTGCTACAGTACATGCATAATGGTTAAATACAGTTGTCCCATTGCAGCTAGTCTAACTTATATGCCAGAGAAAGCAATTGCTAAATGATAATTCCTCTCTTCCACAAAGAGTAAAAAAAAAAA
>CABHPH010104372.1:0-16908 GCA_902168325.1 Peromyscus nudipes
GCTTAAAGCTTTTTTCCCTGTGGTTTAGCTAATTCATACAATAACTCTGTAAGATATGTCTTTATTTTATAGTCAAGGAAATCAAAAATTATAAAAATCAAGTTCTTTGCCCAAGGTCACAGACAGTCAACATGTAGGCAGAGGACACAAGTTCACAGCGTTCTGATTTCTATAGCTGTGCTAGTTACTCTCAGTTGTTAGCCTGACTGGATCTCGAATCAACAACAACAACAACAACAACAAAGCACAGGGAAAACCTGTGAAGGATTTTCTTGATCAGGTTACTAAAGTGGGAAGACATTGTCTAAACATAGGCTACCACCAGAAGACAAAAGAGGATGAAAGAGAACAAGCTTTGACTTTGCCTACTTGCAATCACTCTCCCTGGCAAGTTCATATAATTGGTTACTGCCACATTCATTTGCTGATATGAGAACATAGCTTCTTTGGACTTCCAATATGCATTGAAAACCAGCAGCTCTCCAAAACTCCTTCAGGCCTTCAGCAGCAGATTGTTGCTGCTGTCGCACCCAGCCTCAGTAACTGAACAACTAATGAGTTCCCAGTTCTATTGCTAGGGAATCCTGGCTGGTACAGTACCAGATGTGTTTTCATTAGGTTAGTAGGATGGTATTTTGAAATACTCCCTATAGTTCCTCTCCCAACCTCATTCTTAAAAAACAACAACAACAACAACAACAAAAACAAAAAAAACCCTCTGATTGGTCACTTATATTTCTTTTGTATTTATTTATATTTATAATTACAAATATTTATCCCCATTTGGTCAGCTGGATCGTACAGTGCTTACTGTTTGCGGACCAAGTACTTACAGAAGGAAGTAAAGGACTATCTGGGTTTGAGGAACTCAGGGTAAATCTGGGAAGATGATCCAATGAATCAGAATAACACTGCTCCCTACAAAGGGACTATTCGAACAAAGGGGAAAATTGGGCATCTCTAGGACAAGCACAAAGGCAGAGAGTTCTAGGGGCCTATGAAAGGACAGTCATGCTCCCCATCTTCTCAGAAGCCAATTCTAGATGAAGAACTAATTAGGAATCCCCAGACAGCCTTGAGGAATCAAAGAACCTTCTTTCCTAGTCAGAGCCCTGAGATGAGCAGGTCCTGGAGGAAATGAGCTCCAGAGGTGATTGTATGTCTCAGTTAGGCTCAAGAATGGCGACTTTGTCTGGCATGCCAGAGAAGTGACTGAGGGAGAATTGAAAGCAACAACGAAGAGATTGGCATCGTGGCCCCTTTCTTCTGTGAGTGACCAAACACAGAGTGGATGGGCACAAAGGTAACTTGGGAAATTCTGGAGGATGAATGATGCCCTCAAGGAATAGATCCTTATAAATCTCAGGTCAGCACTGAGAAAAGTGGAATGAACTGACAAGGCACAGGGATATGGATATGAAGAAAATGATGGATTATTATGGATTATGTATAGATAACACATTTTAATGCATCAGACTGTATGGCTGTGAGTCTTGCTCACCAGTTCTACCCACTGTGCAACCTGTAAAATGAGCCTCTGGTTTTGAGTTCCTGAGAAGTTCTACTAACCAGCTCTTGGAAAGAAGCCCTATATGCTGATCTTTAGCATGTTCTAACCACAGCAAAAATGTTCATTCTCACCAGAGGTTTATTAATTGTGATGGGTAATCTTTTTTTATTTTATAATTTAATTTAATTTTACATATCAGCCACGGATTCCCTTGTTCTCCCCTCCCTCGCCTTCCCCCCAGCCCACCCCCCATTCCCATCTCCTCCAGGGCAAAGACTCCCCTGAGGATTGAGTTCAACCTGGTAGATTCAGTCCAGGCAGGTCCAGTCCCCTCCTCCCAGGCTGAGCCAAACGTTCCTATATAAGCCCAGGTTTCAAACAGCCAACTCATGCACTGAATACAGGACCCAGTCCCACTGCCTGGATGCCTCCCAAACAGATCAAGCTAATCAACTGTCTCACTTATCCAGAGGGCCTGATCCAGTTGGGGGCTGCTCAGCTATTGGTTCATAGTTCATGTGTTTCCATTCATTTGGCTATTTGTCCCTGTGCTTTATCCAACATTTGTCTCAACAATTCTCACTCATACAAACTCTCCTCTTTCTCGCCAATTGGACTCCGGGAGCTCCACCTGAAGCCTGGCCGTGGATCTCTGTATCCGGTTCCCTCAGTCATTGGATGGGGTTTCTAGCACGACAATTAGGGTGTGTGGCCATCCTATCACCAGAGTAGGTCAGTTCTGGCTGTCTTTCGACCATTGCCAGTAGTCTATTGTGGGGGTATCTTTGTGAATTTCTGTGGGCCTCTCTAGTACTTTGCTTCTTCCTATTCTCATGTGGTCTTCATTTATCATGGTCTTTTATTCCTTGTTCTCATGATGGGTAATCTTAATAGGATTTAGAGTCACCCAGGAGATTCATCTCTTGCAGTGTTTATGAGAACTTTTCTAGAAAAGCTTAACTGAGGATGGAAGATATACCCTGTATGTGGTTTGCACAATCCTATGGGTTGGGGTCCTTGACTGAATATGAAGGAAAAGGGCACCAGAATTAGTCTCTCTGCTGATGGAACGTGATCAGCCAAATCCAGTTTGTACCATGAAGGCTAGAGCATATTTCACAACCATACTTTCATGACCAGGATGAACTATATCTTAAGTATGTAGTCCAAAATAAACTCTTTATTCATTGAGTTGCTTTTGTTGTATACTTTGCCACAGCAATGAGAAAAGTTATTTATGTACTTATTTATATTTTGCCTTTTCAGCTACTTAGTGAAAGGGCAGGCAATGAGTTATAAACTTACATAGTTCCAAGGGATGACAAAATAACAATTATCTTCTATCATTTTTTGCTTAATATAAGTAAAATGTTATGACAGTCAGTCTTGGTAAGTATACAAGATCATTGAAAACATGCCCTGATTTAAATTAGTTCTGGTTCTTCAAACCTAAACATTCATTTTATACACATGAGTTGTTCAAAAGCTATCATAATAATAGAGAGATTTGATGAGGGAGTGGGAGATGGTCATTAACAAAATCTAAGGGTATTAAAATAATCTAGCTGAAGTCATTTTTCACCATTATGGGCTGTTATAGCATTTATGAACTATGAACTCAGGTTCCTTTATCTCATTTGTCCTCATCAGAATATTTTCTCACCCTTTACATTTTCTGCAATCACTGACCTCTTTCTCCTTAGGCTCTGTAATTTGCAATTGTCGGAAAACATGTATACTGCAAGGATGAATTAGGAGAAACCACAATTTGTAATGTCAGCATAGCATGGGGCTCTTTCTTTTGTTTTTAGTGAAAGTGCTTGCTGCTCTTACTCTAATAAGGCCTTATTATATCATACATCACCATACATATTTTATGGGCAGGTTGTTCATTAGAGTTCTTTGCTTTGTTATTTCACTAAGTGAAACCATGATGCACCTCAAACCAACTGAAATTAGGCAGGAAGGTGACCTTCTTAATGTATTCTGCAGACACAGTGCTCCTTTGAACACGATGTGATTTGGCTTTCCATTATAATCTTCAGGAAGAGGAACTGATAAAAAGGAAGACATGCTGAGAGCTGATTTTCAGATGGATCCCTTCTAAATGCAACCCCCCCACTTAATAATCTTGCCACTCTCCCATTGACTGCAACCAGAAAGTATTTCTGAACACACTCTGTGCTTGGCAAACCTAGAATAGGAGGCAGGCTCCTTGTGTCAGTCCCATATAGAGTGTATTTATGTGCCTTATGAGATAAGACCGGGTTATAGAGGCCAATTAGAGCTCTGTTGTTTAGTTGAGCTATCATGTAAGGAGGGTTTAGCATGCTTGGCCTTCTTTAGAACATCAGAGCCTAGTGGTTTGTACTAGATTTCATCTATTTCCACTGTACCTATTCCTCCTTGCTCTGACCACTGTGCTGTAACCTCGCCCAGCCTCAAGTTCCCTTTTTTTAAATGTAATCACAGTAAGCAACACTTGCATACACAGCAGCTGTTAAGAATGTGTATGGGGTCTTGTGCAGGCTTTACATCACTCTGTGCTTCAGTTATCCCTTCTTCAGGTTATGGTTAACCTGTAGACCCATGTACCATCATGAACACCAAATGTGTTAATATATAAATGTATGTACCCTATTAAAATTAGCTAGTCTCAATACAAAGGAGGTAGACATTTAGCAGGTTTATCACAAAATAAGGATGTGTTGATTCTCAACCATTATTATTTGCAATGGTGTCAATACTTTAAAAGTTACACAGAGCTTTGACTTGAAAAGTAGAGGTGACTTGGTCCATTTTTTTTGATTGGGATGTATGTGTTTTAGCCAGATGTGAGTTCTACCTTTAAAGCACTCTTATTAGAATTATTAGATTAACTTTGCTATTCTTAAATAATTGGGACACAGGAGATAGTGTAGTAGCTGGACAAAACTTGACACAGCTAGAGTCATCCGAGAGGAGGGAGCCTCAAATTGAGAAAATGCCTCCATAAGATTCAGCTGAAGGGCCCTTTCTTTTCTTCTTCTATTTTTTTCTTCTCTCATACAATACATCCTGACCATAACTTCTCCTCTCTCCACTCTTCCCAGTCATCCCCTCACCTTCCCTCTCCTTGAGATCCACTCCCCATCTTCCCCAGAAAAGAGCAGGCCTCCCAGAGATATCAACCAAATGCACAACAAAATACAATAAGACTAGGCACAAACCCTCATATTAAGGCTGGAAGAGGCAACTCAGTGGGAATAAAAGGGCCCCAAGAGCAGGCAAAAACTCTATCCTACTGTTAGGAGTCAAGAGTGGTACAATTGAAGTGTGCTGGGCCTGTAAAGCATTTTCTTATTTAGCTATTAATTTGTTAGGGATCAGTCAATTGTGAGTGGTTCCATCCTTGGGCTTTTGATCATGGGTTCTGTAAGAAATCAGGCTGAGCAAAGCCATGGTGAACAAACCAGTAAGCAGCATTTCTCCATGACCTCTGCATCAGCTCCTGCCTCCAGGTTCCTGCCCTGTTTGAGCTCCTGTCCTAACTTACTTCGATGATGACTGGGAATCTTTTACACACCCCCAAGTTGCTTTTGGTCATGGTGTTTCATCACAGCAACACTAACCCAAACTAAGACTGATGGTGCATGCATATTATCGCTCAACCAAAGAAGTCAGTAGAATAATGTTTTGGTCTCTCATGAACTAAAGTAATAGTCAGTAATTCACCATTGACTCTTTTTTTCTCACTTCACTGAGGTCTATTTGATACATTCACACACAAGTACACATACAACACACACAGAAAAAATATTCACAATCAACTTAGTTTGTACATCCATCACCTCACACAATGATGAATGTGGGAGTGAGAACAATTAACTTCTATTCCATTAGCAGATTTCAACTGTACAGTAGAGTGTTAATGATGACTATCATCTGTAGTGGGTAGCTGTTCCAGCTTTGACCTGAAAATACCACCCCCTTTGAGGCTTTGGTAACTGTCACGCCTACAAGGCAGAGCCGAGAGAGGCCCCCTGAAGACCCAGGATCCGGATGGGGGAGCTCTCTTGGTTCCTGGACCCTGGACGCTGGAGATAGACCAAGCAGAGTTCTCCACAGAACACCGTCGGACTGCTCTACACTTTTCCCAGACCCTGTTACCTATCCCTTCACTTGTAAGTTACCCCCAAAAATAAACCTTCCTTTTAACTACATGGAGTTACCTTAATATTTTAACCAATATCCATCATCATGGGTCTTAGTTCACTTTGTGATATTTTGTAACAGAAGATCACAGACTGCTTAATTTAGAATGGACACAAATTTACTGACTACAATTTCTAGAGGATGGGAAGTCCAAGATGAAGAAGACAGAATCTAGTAAAGTCCTTCTTGTTGCACCATCCCACAACAAGAGAAGAAAAGGCAAGAGAACTCATGATAGGAAAGGTCTCTCTTAAACCTTTGGCCATTTTACAGGGGCCCTTAAGCCCTTGCAGGAAGGCTTGCTACTATGAAGTAAGTGCTGTTTATTAAAGGTCTTACTTATTATTTATTATGTTAGGGAATAGGCTTTATCTATTAATCATGGAAGGGACAAAAATCACTTGAACATATCTTTCTGCTCCTGGTCCCCCATTTTCCCCTTTTAGTTATATTAATATTGATTTATATCTAGGTGCTTTAATATTGAGTGCATACATATTTCTTTTCTTGTTTTATTAAGAATTTTTTATTCGTTTTAAAGACCAATCAAAGATCCCCCTCTTCCCTCCTCCCACCCCCAGCCTCCCCATCCCAACCCACTCCACAATCCCCCCCACAAGAAGGCAAAGCCTCCCATGGGGAGGTACATCCATCCAGTAGAGGCAAGTCCAAGCCCCTCCCCCTGCCTCAAGGCTGCACGAGGTGTCCCATCATAGGTAGTGGGCTACAAAAAGCCCCCTCATGCACCAGGGATGGATTCTGATTCTACTGCCAGGGGTCCCCCCAAGCAGATTAAGTTACCCAACTGTCTCGCCATGCAGAGGGCCTGGTCTAGTCCCTTGCAGGCTCCATAGCCATTGATCCAACTTTCATGAGTTCCCACTAGTTTGGTTTGATCATCTTTGCAAGTTTCCTCATCATGATCTTTATGCACTTGCTCATAGAATCCCTCTTCTCTCTCTCCTACTGGACACCTGGAGCTGTGTCTGGTGTTTTGCTGTGGATCACTGCATCTGCCTCCATCAGTCACTGGAGAAAAGCTCTGTGATGACAGTTAGGGTATTCACTGATCTGATCTCTGGGGCAAGCCAGTTCAGTTCAGGCACCCTCTCCACTATTTCTAGTAGTCCAAGCTGGGGTCCGTATATATTTATAATGGTATTCTTTTGATGAAGTATATTTTCTCTTAGCCTGTGGATGAGAAGCTGATGTGAGGAGTCTCTTTATAGATAGAATCTTGGATTTCTTAATTCACTCAGTACTTAATCCACTCCATATCTTGTCTTTGATTGGAGAACTTAAACTCTTTGCATGTAAACTCATTACTGATTGGTAAGGAGTTATTGCTAAACTCTTCATTGTTTTCAGATTCCATTATGGTTCCTTTGCTCCTTTCTTCCTCTGTTTCTGATATTGCTTTTGATATGTTGATGCTTTGTGATAGTATGGTTTGATTTCTATCCCTTTGTCCTTTCTATATTTGCTAGAAGCCTTTCCTCTGCTGTTGTCATAAAAGTTTGCAAAACATATTTTACAATTATAGTTTATTTCAAAGAAATACTTGACTTCAACCTTATACAAAAACTCCACACGTTTACTTCTCTCAGTACCCATAATGTTCTGCTACTTATATCAAACTTTATATCTTTTTTAATGTAATCCATTAGCAAATTATTATGGCTATACTTGTTTTTGATACTTTTATCTTATTTTATTATTTTTTTGAGACAGGATTTCTCTGTTTAGTCCTTGGTGCCCTGAAACTCACTCTGTAGACCTGGCTGGCCCTGAATTCAGATCTGCTTGCCTCTGCCTCCTGAGTGCTAGGATTAAAGGCCTATGCTACCATGCCCAGCTTAATGCTTTTATTTTTTGATTAACTCTTTTTTGTACTTTAAATGTTGTTGTTAAAAGTTATTTACACACAGCCATCACAGTGAATTCTAAATTAGAATTTAATTTTTTAATCTTTCCTGGTACAATTTTTACTTTCATATATTTTCATGAAGTTTAACTGAGAATCCTTTTATGTAAAGTCATAAGACAGGCCTGGAGGGAATGAACTCCCTCACTTTTGTTTATCTCGGAATAGCTTTATCATGCCTTCATTTCTCAAGGAGAGCTTTGATGTGTATACTATTTTTGGTTGACAGTTTTTCTTTCAGCATGCACAATACAGTGTCCATTCCCTATGGGCCTGCAAGGTGGCTAACGACCAACTTACTAGTAGGATCATTGAAATTCCCTTGGATATGACAAACTGCTCTTGTCCTTTTGCTTTCAGACTTTTTTGGGTTTGTCTTTTGGTATTCTAATTCTAATGCATCTCAGAGCAGGCTTTGGTTGTCCTTGCTTGGAGTCCTTTGAGCGGCAAGAATCTGGATTTCTATATCCTTGCCAAGTTTTGGAAGTTTTGCCTTCATTAAATTAATTTCTTTATCAACTAATTATTTCTCTCATCTTGCTCTCCTCTAACATTTCCATAAGGTATATTTTGTTGAATGTATGATGTGCTTCCTCTAGCCTCTTTCCTTTTCTTCTTGTTCTTTTAACTGGCTAATTTGAAGCAACTGGTTTTCAAGGTTGCTTGTGCTTCTGCATAGCTGTGTTATTATATCAGCCCCCAAGATGTCTGTTCCACGGTTTCATTCCTTTCTTTTTTTCTTTTTTCTTTTTGAGGCATGGTTTAACGTATCTCTGGTTGGCCTCAAACTTAATATGAAACTGAGGTTTTCGTGAAACTCCTGGTACTCCTGCATCCACTTCTTAAATTCTGGGGTTATAGGTGTATACCACCATGCTCACTTGTTTCATGTTATTTGATGAAATATTTGTATATTCATCTCCTAATTTTCTTCTTGCATCGTTTTCCTGGTGTCATTTAGTTGTTTGTTTGTGATTGCTTGCATCTCATTAAGATCCTGCAAGATGACTATTTTGAATTCATTTCCATGCAGTCCATAGAATTCCATTTCCTCAGGGTTGCTATGGAGAGCTTAATTAGCTTTCTTTGATGGTGAATGTTTTCCTGATTCTTTATGATTCTTGTAGCCTTGAGTTGGTGTCTGTGCATTTGAATGAGCAAATACTTCTTCCCATTTTTAGACTGGCTTCAGTAAGTAAAACCTCTTCTTGTTATCCTCTGGGATGACAGCCAAGTGGCCCTGAAACCACATCATTTGACTGCTTTGGGATCTGCAGTGTGATACACAGCAGTCTTTGGACAGTTTGGGTCCTATCTAGACCCACGGTGAACTTATTGTCCCCATGATCTTGGCAAGCTGGGCTGGCATTTAGAAAGGGGTCATCCATAGTTGAGTTTCCAGATGATGGGCCCTGCATGAGGTAGCCTACCAGGTTCATAGAATGGTTCTTACAAGGTCATGGGGTCCTTAGATGAGAAGAAAGTACCCCAAACCATTCTGAGAAGGGCTGGAATTAAGTCACAGAACTATTTTTTTTTTAATTTGCAGCTGAGACTAAGATCCTCAGGTCAGCTTCTAGAGACACATATAGGCCCCTGCGTGAGTAAGGTGGTAAGAGAATCCATGGTGCAGAATTCATTAGGCTTACCTCTCAAGGTATGCACTGTTCTGTCTACTCCTGATGGTCCCTGTGCAGGAAGAGTTGTTCCCAGATTGGTTAAAAGAGGATGAAGATAAGTCATCCTCTTTTACTATTCTTATTAAATTAACCTTACTGCCCTTGGGGTTTATTTCCAATTCCAGGATATTAGTTGAGAAACAGTGAATGGCTTAGATACCTAACTTGTCTTCTGTAGCTAAATGGTCATAGCTATAGACTAGCAGGAATAGTCAACATAACAAATGAAATAAAGCAGATGAATGAGTAGTTAGCTGCCCTCTTACAGAGGCTGGTAGAAGCAGGGATATGCACCCTATTTCAATCTTTTGTCTTCTTATTTTGAGATTGGCATTTCTCTTCTTCTACAGCTATGTTAGAGAACTGACTTGCTCTGTGCTTTTCAGTGTTATCTTCTGGTATTCAAGATGGGGAAGGAAGCAGGAAAGCATTTTCCAAGTCTGATGACTAAGCTTTAAAACTGGGATTGTGTAGCTAGAGTTTTCCTGCTTGGCCCACAATCAGGACAAATCTCTCTCACCTGCCAGTCCCACAGCCGCTCAGACCCAACCAAGTAAACACAGAGACTTATATTGCTTACAAACTGTATGGCCGTGGCAGGCTTCTTGCTAACTGTCCTTATATCTTAAATTAGTCCATTTCCATAAATCTATACCTTGCCACATGGCTCGTGGCTTACCGGCATCTTTACATGCTGCTTGTCCTGGCGGTGGCTGGCTGTCTGGCAGCGTCTCCTTCCACCTTCCTGCTCTCTTTATTCTCTCTGTTAGTTCCGCCTATACTTCCTGCCTAGCCACTGGCCAATCAGTGTTTTATTAGCAACACATTTGCCATACAGAACATTCCCACAGCAGGATTGGAGTCCAGGATCATGACAAATTCTATTATATGAAGAAACTGTGTAGATTTTCCTGGGTGCAGGGAAAAGTCTATGACATTCTTTGGGCTCTGAAACGGATCTCTAATCCAAAAAGATTAGTGCATCAGGTCTGAGATAAGATAGTAGTTTTACAACACTGCCTTGAAGGGCAAATTCTGAGGTTGTGCTTCACGACAGCCTCCTGGGTAATACATTTGTCTGTATCTATAGGGTGGAAAAAGAAGTATTCATTGGAAGAGGTTGAGATTTGCAGCAACAAAGGGAAGTGATTTTACAAGCATTTATTCATGCATGAACCTTCCCTTCCACCCAAAGCGATGGCTACTCTTCACCTCCAGAACTCCATTCCTCAACCTGACCTTTTATCTTCTCCACAAAACATTTCTACCTTTTTGCAGTCAAAAATACAATCCCACCAATTTGAAGTCTCCACCAGGAGGGCAGGGATCATGCCTTCTGTATCTACACATGCTCGGTGCCTTACATGGTGTACATAGTCAGTGCTTAATAACTATTGAGGTCCAATAAATGTAATTGGCTTGGCTTTTTTTGGAAGAATGAGGAATGAGTCACAACACTTCTATGAGCAATTATAGCATGTACTGTTTAAAAACAAAATGTAGGTGATGGTTTTAAGTTGTTTTTAATTGTGAAAAGTCAAAGACAATGACCTCTGGGTACTATTTTTTTTAAGGAAGGATATGGTAATTTGTAAAGGGCATGGATTGTTCAAAGATTTGTCTCCTCGATGACTGTAAACTATAAGTTAGCTTTAACAACTTAGAAAACTATAAAATGGATGGAACTCATCTAATTTCAGTGCAGCAATTATAGCACTTCTTGAGATGACATGGAAAAAAAGAAATGTGGTTACTATAGCAGTAAATTGGTCTCCAAGAAATTCTTTCATTTTCTTAGGAAAAAATAATAAATGTCTATAATAGAGTAGCCAAATGATAATGAAAATAATCCACAAAAAGAATCTATCTGAAAACCAAGAAATAATCCAAAAGTAAGTGCTGCAATGGGGGGTGGGGAGAACAAAGCAAGGCAAGCAAAGGGATGCCAATATTTAAGGAGAGAATTTTATAGTGTTATTAAAATGATGAGTGTTTTTCAGAATTTCCTTAGTGGCTAAGAAAATGGGATATTTTATTAAATAGAAGGAGAATTTATCTTGTGTATGATACAGACATTAAACCACATGCTAGCTGAGGAAACCATTAAAAAGAGGATTATTTTTTAAGAGCTAAACTTTTAGGTCAGTACACATTATGGCAGATGGATGACTAAACGTATGTGAAGGCACAGGAAAGTTTTGTAATGCAAGAAGACTTTCATTATTGGGAAATCCACTGGTTCAAATTTTTGGTTTAATGAGTTTGAAGGTACAGGATACCACTGTGTCATCATGCTTGGATTTATTTTGCTAAAATAAAGTATTCCATTAATTTTATAAAGAAAAATTTATTGTCTGGTGATTAAAAGGCAGCATGTTTTAGGATCACATGTTTACTATTTCTATTTTATCCAGACTCCCTGGTTTTTAGCCACTAGGAGAATTCTTTTCAAATGGCTTTCCTTTTCACAATGTGGGGTCTTGTCTTTCTTAATTAACAACAACTGAAATCATTGCTCATAGTACTGTAGATTGCAAGTGTACTAATAGGCTCAGATTTATTTCATTGATCCCTGCATTACCACTATCTGGCTCTGTGTATGGCATACAAATACTTCACAAATGAGTGAAAAATTGTTTTCTGGGGCATGTAGTCAATAGCTGCTATTCAAATATTTGCAGAAATTTGAGCTGCAGAACTTGGAGGGACCCACATAAGTCTGTAATTTTCAAAGAGTATTTTTAAAAACCCACAGAATACACTATCAAACACATAGAATCAGCCAAGCATTGTACAGGGAGTAAGGTATTTTTTCTCATGGAACTTGTAATTCAGGTCAAACTCCCTTCTACATTATAACTGCTTCTCTCTCACATATCCATGGCATATATGCAAATAGATACATGCACTACATTATAAAACAAGAATTAAGTGAATGGGAACCTCTACAAGTTCCAAAGAAGAGGGAAAATGGACTCTGATAATTTCTATCCACCTGCTCAACATCTCTGTTTCTACTTCCTCAGTTTTTATGAGAAATTGGTAAAGAATGGAAGAGACAACTGTGGTGCTATCAGGAATTTGGTTGTCTTCTGTGACCTTGTGTTTTCTCCTCAAGTAGCTATCTTGTTGAGTAGGGAGTTTTGTAGTCTTATTCAGATGATCTGGCAGAGAGAGAGAGAGAGAGAGAGAGAGAGACAGAGAGACAGAGAGACAGAGAGAGACAGAGAGAGACAGAGACAGAGAGACAGAGACAGACAGAGAGAGACAGAGACAGAGAAAGACACAGGCAGAGGCAGAGGCAGAGACAGAGAGAACACTGAATTCAGACCTCTAAAGAATGATACCATAAAATAGGATGGCTCCATCAATAACCCTATTTGTTTTGGTTTTTCAAGACAGAGTTTCTCTGTGTGGCTTTGGAGCCTGTCCTGGATCTCGCTCTGTAGACCAGGCTGGCCTCAAACTCATAGAGATCTATCTGCCTCTGCCTCCTGAGTACTGGGATTAAAGGTGTGTGCCACTACTGCCCAGATAGCACCCCTCTTTCTTACCATATAATATCTTCATATCTGAGCTTCATAGCATAGGCAGTATGTGAGTGTGGGCAATGCAGGGGGAGGGCAGAAAGAAGTATCAGTCAGAAGAGCACCACAGCTTACTGAGATGATCCTACCAGGAGTAGTGAAATAAAGACATTAATTTCCTTATTTTCCCACCTGACCTTGATTTCAGAGGGGAAAAGGTGGATTTTATTTATCATATTTTGATTGTCAGATTCATATTGCTGTATCAAAATATCTAAGAAAGACAACTTAGAGGGGGAAATACATAATTTAGATCATAGGTCCAGAAGCTTTAAGCCATGATTGGAGTTTGTGGCAACATAATACATGTGACAGTAGTGTGTAGTGTAGTGGAGTCTATTTGCCTCAGAATAGCTGAGAAGAAAATAAAGGAGGACAAAGTACCAATAGTCCATTCAAGGGAATGCATACAGTGATGTAATTGTTTCTACTAGGTTGTAAAGTTGAAGGAATACCTAGGGTATTACTGAGACATAGTTTTGAGGTGTGTCTGGGAGGGCATTCCCATAGAGAATTAACTGAGAGAGGAGAGGCTAGCTGGAATATGAGTGGATTGATCCAATGGGCTAGAATCCTGGAATGAATAAAATGGAGAAAAGGAAATATCCAACTGAACTCCCACAGTCACACCTCTGCTCTACTTTCTCATCTACAAGCCATTCTCACCACCACACATCCCTCATCATGATGGACTACATCATCTCAATCCATAAGTCAAAATAAACCTCTCTTTAAGTCACTTCATGTTCAGAATTTGGTCACAGTGTTAAGAAGAGTAACTAAAAGAAGCCCCACATCCTAATGGTTCCACCATCTACTAACAGTGCTATGGGCTAGTGAACAAACATATATAAATATCTTGGGGGATGCATTTCCATCTATACCAGAATGCATATGATGGTTTAAAAAAGAATGGAAGATATGGTTTAGTAAATCCAAATCCAACTCCTTACTCTTCAATTCCTCATATTGAGTTTAGCTTGTTTCTAGAAAGAAGAGGAGATGTAGTTTAAACAACAATGTTGGAGCTTCAAATTGGTCATTCCCAAGTGTGAGTGTTTATGGGTTCTTCCCCAGATAATGTTAATGGACAGGAAAGGACGATTTAATAGCACACAACTGAAGTCAATGATTGGAGAAAAATAGACTAGTCTCAGTGAACTGAAATTGCTCAATAAGTACACAGAAGAATGGCGGGCGGGCTGGCTGGCTGGGGAAAATGAAGGACAGGAAAATTGGGAATGTTTTTCAGATTCCTGTCTTAGAATTCTGCTCTACTGGAAAAGCCATGGTACAGTTAGAATGTGTGGAACGGTATGGTAACAAGTTAATAAATGAGAGTTTTCAGGCCCTTAAAGAAGAGGACTATCTTAGTCATCACAGAGACTTCAGTCCTTGTCAATACTTTGTTTTCACTCGAAGTGAGGAAGCTGGAAACATGGATGGGGATTTGATGGTTTCTTTGTTGGTAAAATGTATGTGTTCTGATGTATTACACATTGATTATCTAGATCAAGTACTGGAATAAAATACTCCACAGTGAGAAAAAGAAAGGGAAGAGAACCAAGAATGATTTGTTCAAACATATGTCTCACCCTTCTATCAATTAGAAACACTGAGTGGGTAAGAAACAATTACAGTACCTTCCCCTGTCATTTTGCATGGGAGAATGAGTGTGTATGCAGTATGTGCATGTGTATGTGCACATGCTTGTGAAGGCCCAAGGATAATATTCCCAGGTCTTCCTTGATCACTTTCCACTTTATTCTTCAAGTAAGGTCTCTTGATTGAACCCAGAGCTCACCCATATGGCTCCTTTAGTTAGCTAGCTTGCTATGGGGATCCCTGTAATCTTCCTCTAAGTCTTGGAACTGCAGGTGGGCCACCATGCCTACCCAAAATTAATTAAGGTTCTAGGGATCAAAACTCCAATCCTCAGGCTTGCTGTTCACACAGGAAGAGCTTTAAAATTTCTGAGCTATCTCCCCAGAATCCTCTTCCTGCTTATGGGTCATCCCTTTGCTTTTATTTCTCCTGATACAAGAGATTATAAGCCTCTACGGTCCCAAGTTTATTACATGAATAACAAATCTTCCCAAACAACTTTCACAGCGTAACAGAGACATGGAAGACATGCGTGGTTCACAGTTCAGTGCACTGAAAACACCATCGCCTTATCGTGCATGTGAGAGTCTCAGAGAAATTACAATTGCATTATGGAAGAAAGTCTCCTCATATTATTTAGGGCTTCAGTCTAAATTTCGCTTAACCAAAGAAATGAAATACAATCAGGCTATCCTATAAGAGCAGGCACTATTTTTCTGTGAAGGGCCTGATAGAAAGTAGTTTAGGCTTTGTGTGCCATACAATGTCTGTTCATCTCAGCTAGGCAAAAAGCATCCTTAGATAATATGTAAATGAATGATTGTGGCCATTTTTACAGTAAAACTATATTTACAGAATCTGAAATTTGAATTTCATATGATTTTTATGTGCCATGAAATATTCTTCACTTTTCTTTATTCCAGCCTCTTAAAATGTTTTATTTTAAAGAAAGAAGACACACTGCTATCTCACAGGTTTTGTGAAATTATGTGGCAGTCTGAATTTGGACTTGGAGCAGTTGCCTGCCACCTTGTCTTCTTAATTGGTTCATTTATTGTTTTACATATAAGTCAGATAGGGTTTACAGTTATGCCATTTTTCCTTGATAGTGCATTAAACAATGAAAAAAAACTTTCAGGGGGTGAAAAAAAAGCTTTCTAAATGCCCCAGGTAAGATTGCTAGGAAGCGATCACACTTTTAGATAGCTTTTTCTCCATCTCTGTCCTACAGCTAGCAATCCAGTCACAGTCAACCCAAACACAGATATATTATGTCTTCTATCCTTCTGCAAGCACAGGAATCAATAGGACTAATCACACAGGTATGTACCCAGAGGAAAACAAAATGGGACTTCTGTCATTAGACATAAAGATAGCCTAGGACACAAGCTGATAGAAAGCTCAGCTGGATGAGGCATGTCCGTGATGGCACCCACATGCATCCCAAGATATAAGCTATCTGAAATGGCCTCAACCTAGAGGCTCTAAAAATAGTCTTTCCATAGTTCTGCCTTTCTGATCCACAGAAAGATTTGAATCATTTTTTCCCAGGTCAGGCCTTATTCCTGATGCAGGGTGAATCTGACACAAGTTTCAGTGTCTGTTCCCATAGAAGAATGCTTTTTGGAGATCTGGATACCCTATGAGTGCAAGTATGAATTATCCATCTGGTTGAAAGGTGTCATTATATTTGGTCCAGACTAATGAAGAATGATATAGTCCTTTGAGACTACTATAGAACATATTTTAGACAGAGTAATTTACAAATAATAGAAGTTTGTTGTCATGGGTCTGTAGCTTCAGAAGTCTAACAGGAAGGCAACAGTAAATTCATAATCTGGTAAAGGCTTCATCCTCAAAGGCAGAACCTTTCGGGATTCTCATATGGCAGAAATAGCCTGATGTCGTGATATATTGTGGACCCTAATAAACTTGCCTGAGGATCAGAGGACAGAGCCAGCCACTAGATTAGACATAGAGGTCAGGCAGTGGTGGCACACACCTTTAATCCCAGCACTTGAGATCTCATGCCTTTGCTTGGGAAGCATACATGCCTTTAATCCCAGGAAGTAATATGGCAGGACAGAGAAAGGTATATAAGGCATGAGGAAACAGGAACTCATTCTCTTTAGGCTGAGGATTTCACAGAGGTAAGAACTAGTGGCTGGCTGCTTTGCTTCTCTGATCTTTCAGCTTTCACTCTGGTATCTGGCTCTGGGTTTTTTTATTAAAAGACCCTCTAAGCCAGGTGTTGGTGGCGCACGCCTTTAATCCCAGCACTCGGGAGGCAGAGCCAGGCAGATCTCTGTGAGTTCGAGGCCAGCCTGGGTTACCAAGTGAGCTCCAGGAAAGGCGCAAAGCTACACAGGGAAACCCTGTCTCGAAAAACCAAAAAAAAAAAAAAAAAAA